>CAJPEV010000630.1:0-48687 GCA_905338385.1 Darwinula stevensoni | reverse complement strand
ATACATCATGAATGTAGTTCATTTGCATGTAATTTGCTCTTTCACCAGCGAACCAATCCCCTACGTCGACGGATAAAACAACAACGAGCAGCGGAGAATTCGAATGTCCTGAACTTGATGGGTTTTTCCCCGACCCTGAATCATGTGAACACTTCTACATATGCGTGGAAGGAAACTCCACCCACTTTGTGAGTCCCAGGATGCACTCTATCGAAAGGTGATTCGTCTGCATGGCAGCAACAAACGCTTCTTCATCGCAATTCCATATGCTTTCTTTCTCAGGAATGCCCCGGAGATTCTTGGTTCAACCCCGAAACTGGGGTTTGTGACACCCCCGGGGATTTTTGCACACCTCTGGGAAGACATTAATATGTAAATGATGTTGATCGTTGATCTTCAATCATTGATGTGTTCCAGCTGCTTCCAGTTGAAGAAGGAAATTATAATTACAGATGCTCTCGACTATTCATTCTTAATAAAAAGCAGACTTCAAATCCCAATATCTGTGATCAGTTTTGTAAGTTCTCATTTCAACGATGTTGATTTAAGGAATATTTTATTCCTTGTCTTTTCTGTCTCTAATGATATTTTGGTGCTGCATGAATGATCCATAGGCGGCATTTCCTGCTTTTTTTTAATTGTAAACCCGTGAATGAAAATGAAGGTGAACCATGGCGTAAAATAGCTTTTCCGATAGGCTACACTTGCACTTTTCCGTGATGAATCCGCCAGGACGATTCTTCGAGGTCGAGAATCCATCAAATACAATCAGGTCTTGGGTAAATTATTTCTGTGATGCTCCTGGTGATAGCAGGAAATACCTTTAGCCGACAGGCAAAGAGGAAAAAAATTTTGGCATTAGAAAGCACAATGGAACCTTCCTGTACGAGTTAATTGAAGTTTTTGGGTAAATTATTTCTGTGATGCTCCTGGTGATAGCAGAAAATACCTTTAGCCGACAGGCAAAGAGGAAAAAAATTTTGGCATTAGAAAGCACAATGGGACCTTCCTGTACGAGTTAATTGAAGTTTTGTTGATTATAGATAATTAAAGAGGAAACTTAAGACCTCAGGACATACGACAGCCACCGAGCGTACCCAATCAGCAGTGCATATTTGGCCATAGGTCGGCGTATGTGCGGCAGTTGCGGCGTTTCTGTGGCTTTTCGGTTATTAGACCATGTGTGGCACAGGAAACTTTTGCACCTTTGGCTCACACTTGGCAGACATGGATTTTTCACGCACATATACAATATACGACTGAAGGCGAGAGGAAACATTAACGGATGCTTTAAAGAATACGGTAGCATCAGGACCTAATGATTAGGGGGGGGCTGCAGCCCTGTAGCCCCATGGCACGAGCCGCCCCTGCGCCTATCTATGGTCCATACTCATGCTTGGGCAGAGGGTTATGCCAGTACCAGCAGTACTATGATAGTACTGTAGATAGGAATATCTCCACCATTTTAGCAGGTTGCCGCAGAAAAAGCGGACATTTATGGAATGGCCCACTCATGCACCACGTTGGTGCCATGCTTCCACTACAAGCACACTAACTAGGCTCTTTTAGTCATGGATGTGCCCCACGCATAAGCCACACTTGGCCCACCGATGAGGGTGCCACAGATAACACAGACATTTCCGCTACGGGGGTACGTGTACGGTGGGTACCGGGTACCTACGTACACACTCGACTACATGTACCGGGTTCGAGCATTGTCCGCTTGGAGCCTCTATTCGGTGTGAACCACGCCCCTATTTAACGGCTGACCTTAGATCTGTGTTTTTCACTCAACTTGTGCACGAGTCAAGTGGGGAAAAAAAACATATTAAACTGTTAGGAATGAATGAACGGTACCGAATCCCGCGCCATGTGTATTTATGCTTGATCTTCCCAGCAATGGCACCATCCTGAATCATCGGTATATCTACATTATGAGCCAATTGGAGTAGTACAACTGTTGAATATGAAGTAGTCTGAAAACCACTTTTAATAATCCTTTCTGCAATCAAGAAGAACTGAACTTGAGGCCTACTTCAACAATTATTTTAGTTATAAAGGTCAGTCTGTCTTTACATTTTTCTTTACAAAAATATTTGAGATTTAAATTTCATTCCGACTTCGCGTGACGAAATTTTTTATTGCGGTATAAGTCACGAAAGTAAGCAGGAATATATCTGTTTCTGCGCTCGAATTTTTCGATCCAGGTATGTGCAAGTGGGAAAACACTTTGATTCGCTGCAGGTGTTGCAAAATGGCTAGCACCATTCGTTTGGGATTAAACAGAGCTTTCCGATGCTATTGGAGACTTCAATAACTCTACCAACTGCCACCAAAAATAGGGTTGCCAACTCCGCATGTACAAAGCGGCATGGCATGAGTGAGGGAGTATCTATATTTACATTTTCTTTCGAATATGGAATATTCAAACATTTCAAACCGACCAATTCCCAAAATCGTTATAAGAGAAGTTCTATAGGTGCCCATGTTCTTCAAGGTTAAGTGCGACATCGTAACGTCAACTATGAATTATGGAAAGTTAGTGAAATTCACCCTTCCCGGTATGATGTACACCTTTCGTTTAAGACACGAATGAAAGGTACCCCTGTAATGCAATAATCAGTTGCTGTGCAAATATAAGTGAGGCGGGATGTGTGACGAGACCAGTGCCGTTCAAGGATAATCGTGGCAGTTCTGGAGGTTTAGCAGCGAATATTACTTCGCAATATCATCCCCCTAGAAGTGGGTCCTCCCTCCACTAACTCGATTCATTGAACTTCTTTCACGATGGGATAATAAAAAAAAGGGAACTTTTTTTCCTGTTCCTCAACTCCGATGAATTGCTTCAACTACGTAAACAATTACTTGAACGACAACAACATTGTTGAAAAAATCCTACATTTTCAATTACATTCGTACGAACATTGTAGCATATTGGTGACAAAATTCGCTATCTCACGAATATGTGATGCGCAATATAAAAGATTTCCATTGATTTCTGGAAGCCCCTCGAGGGAGACCACATTTCAATGACACAAGTAGTTGTATCCTTGGAGCGAAACCTCCTTGGTTTAGAGTGGAGATGTGAAATCCTCATTGGCATCCTTCTATCAAGTGCTTCTCCCGATAAGGATTCACAGAAGAGAGAGAGAGGAATATCCTACACCCAGTCTATTTCCTTTCCATCGCTCTGGTCAAAAGCGATCGTGTAGCAGCACACAACATGCAACAGGGGTTGTTAGTACTTTTATTGTCGGTACTATTCTTCGCAGGTTAGTGAAACACATCAACATCCATCGATCGTTGGGTAATTATTTCAAGGTGCCCCATTCTTGGAGTTCCGTGCCGCAAGTTATTTGTATTTGTAATGATGAATGGACAGGGATTCCATTGTCCCTTGCCAGGCGGGAAATTCCCTCACCCAGAGTTCTGCTGGAAATTATACAGATGCCACGAAAGTGTACCGGTCGAAATGGATTGCCCAGACGATTGGCTTTTTTCAGATGTCATCTTTTATTGCGACTTTCCCGAATCGGTAGACTGCGGAGACAGACTTCCCAGGCCCACAGGCAGTACACCCTGTACGAAGTCAAAACCTTCCTACCCTTGATCATACCTCCCTTGAAGCAAAGGTTTACCAACAGCTAAGAAAATTGTCTACATTTTATTTCCATGTAACTTCTCAGGATTCAGTCTCACTAACTACAGTTAGCGTGTCCGTTCGCTCGTGAAGCAAATCAAATCGCCCGCTACTTTTCTGCGTTCCATCTAATCTCTGTAAACCACGAATTGTACATGGTGCGTCATGCACGTTTTCGTTTTTGCAGCTGAAGGGACTCAATCAACCACGCCAGGAAGTGGTGACTCTAGGACTGGTGGAGAAGGCTTTCAATGTCCAACATCCGAAGGTCTATATCCCCACGAGACCTACTGCTACATGTTCTACAACTGCGTAGATTTCGTTGCTTATCCACACGAGTGTTCGAATGAGGACCTCTTCAGTCAAGAGGTACACTATTGCATGCCCCCGGATGTTGTGGACTGTGGGGATCTCCTACCAAGAACTACAACATGTCAGTTCATAAAGTTTAATGTCTTACCTTGATCTCATTTTTGAAGAGGTATAAGACACTCTCGTAACCTTCCCGCGCATCGCGTCCCCTGTTGTGGTCGGCTATACTTTTTTGGCTTTTTAGCCATGATACATATGCCTTGAAACTTGTGGTGCATGCTGTTTATTCCCGAAGACAAATTTAGTATTTCCATATGGCGGCGGAACAATTACTGCAGAGATCATTTTTAGGCCAGAGTTGAGAGAACGTCTTTTTGTTTTGCTTTCCTAAATTCATGCCCCAGAAGGTTAAATTTAACCATAGCCTTTTTAGCACTGAAACGGCATTTACGCATTTAGTTATTTCCTTACATTCCTTTTCCCATTTGTTTTTCTTATTTAACCCTTTCTCGACCTATGATGCCATATTGCATCATGTATGTATTTTTTAAATTAATAAATTTGTGAAATTCTTTCAGTATTTAATTCTATGAGCCATATCTACCCTATGATTTCGATATGCACTTTTTGTGGCGTATTACGTAATCACCTTCGATGATGTAGTTCATTTCCATGTAATTTGCCTTTCATTTAGCAAACCAACCCCCTACGTCGACGGATATCACCACTCCGTCTCCAGATACCACTACTTCGTCGACAGATACAACAACCTCATCGACGGATACAACGACTTCTTCGCCAGATACCACGACTTCGTCGCCAGATACCACGACTTCGTCGCCAGATACCACGACTTCTTCGCCAGATACCACGACTTCGTCGCCAGATACCACGACTTCGTCGACGGAAGCCACAACTAGCAGCGGGGGATTCCAATGTCCTGAACCTGATGGATTTTTCCCTGACCCTGAATCTTGCGAACACTTCTACCTATGCGACAATGGAATACCCACTCTACATGTGAGTTCCAGGATGCACTCCGTCAGATGGTGATACACCTTCACGGCATTTAAGGTCACTTCCTCACTGCGAATCTCATATATGCTTGCTTTTTTAGGAATGCCCCGGAGATACTTGGTTCAACCCCGAAACCGGGGTTTGTGACACCCCTGGTGACTTTTGCACGCCTCTGGGATGATTTTAATACGTCATTAATGCTACCGTCGATCTTCAATCATTGATGTGTTCCAGATGCTTCTAATTGAGGAATGAACTTATAATTACAGATGCTCTCGACTTTATTATTCGTTCCTAATAAAAGGTAGACTTCAAATCCCAATATCTGTGATCATTTTTATAAGTTCCCATTCCAACAATGTTGATTCAAGGAACCTTTCATTCTTTGTCATTTATGTTTTAAATTTGGTGCTGCATTAATGATCTGTCGGCTGCATTACCTCTTTTTAAATCATAAACTCGTGAATAAAAATGAAGGTGAACCATGGCGTGAAATAATTTTTCCTATTGGCTACACTTGCAACCTTCCGTGATGAATCCGCCAGTACTTCCAGGTCGAGAATCCATCAAATTTGAAGGGGTCATGGGGTAAAATCATTTGTAAAATCATTAATGTGACGATCCTGGTGATAGCAGAAAATACCTTTAGCCGACAGGGAATGTGGAAAATAAGTTCGTTATTAGAAAGCAGAGTGCGACGTTTCTGTACGAGAGAGCTGAATCCTTGAAACCGGAACATGTTACGATTTCAGGACATAGGACATCAACCGAGCGTACTGTACTTGTTTGCCCACTCCGCACGTATATTAGCTGCGTGGCATGAGTGCGCAAAAGAGCAAAACAGCACTCCCTCCTCGCGGCTGGCTGTTCACGAGCCAGAGAACGTCGTTTCCCCCAACTCCATCAAGCTCCCCTTCCTAATATTGGAACATGTTTTATTATGTTGGTGTAAGGTGATTGGAAATTACTTACGAATATGAATACATTTATGGTAATTGCTTTTGCTTAGAAAATGCAAAAAATACTACAAATGCTACTTGGCGCGTTATTCATCGATGGACTTCCCCAAACAAAATATGCTGTCTCGCGTCTTCCGCTGCTCAGTGCTGGTACGCAAATGAACGTTTCTGCGGGATATTTTCCTTTAATTTCGAGCATCGAACATTCAAACATTTCAGACCGCCCAATTCTGAAAATGGTTTTAAGAAGAGTTCTATAGGTGTTCATGTTCTTCAATGTTAAGTGCGACACCGTAACGTTAGATATGAATTATCTTAAGTACTAGCGGCCGCTACGCTGGCCGTCTAATCCCTTACAAAAAAATTTTCCCCCGAGGTAAAATTTGGTTGGTGAAACTGCGGTATTATACCGGTTTTTCCCCCCATCTCTCAACCTGTCAGAAGACCCTTCAGGCAAAGATTAGAGGGAAAATCGGTGAAATTCAGAAGAACGAGGGGGGAACGTTTGCATGGGATGGGCAGAAATTTTAAAAATTTTACATAATCATATGAAGCAGTTCGGTTCAAACCAAACATTAAAATTTTTTAAATAAATAAACCACGAGAAGTTCGAAAGTGTTGCCGCCCTTCTAATTTTATTATCATCGATAACACACCTCAAATAAATCACGAATGAAGGAATGACTCATGATTGGAAAAGACCATTTCAAATTCGAAAAGCGACAAATGAGGGAAAATAATTTATTTTGGAAGTCAATATTTAAAAAAAATCACAACAATATAATTCTGTAAATCGAAATCAAGTGCACAAAATTTATTAGCGAAACTAATTCATGAAGGAAATTGGATTTGGAACCTACACTTCCTTTTACACGACATTGTCAGTTAAAACGCCATTATCGTTCGGGCCTTGCATTTTCCCATCGACCACTTGGATTTGGAAGCAATCGGCAGACCGAACTCGAAAACACGCAGTTTATAGCCGATCGTGAGAGAAAACGGCCTCCGGCAGCAAGAGACCAGGCAAACGTGTATCCCTGAGCTTTGTTGGGGGTCATACCCTAAGCGAATCGAATCGTGGATTGTCCTCGGCACATATCGAAGGGAATACTCGGATCGGTCGCTGTGTCTAGTGACACTCGAGGCAATAAATATAAGTTTACGTGCTGCGTACCGGTGATGATCTCGACTTGGATGACGTTATCATTCATATCTCGAGCAATCGACCGGGTGCCATTGCAACTGCCGTTTTTGTTAGACTGATTACGAAGAAGCATGACGATGACACAGACTTTAAGATTGTGATCATGAGGCGGTATTCCATTTGGAAACAACGGAATCGAGGAACTCGACGGGAAAGTTGATCTGCTCTCCATCGTCATCTTCACCCTGATCTGCCTTTGCATCGTGAGTGCTCTTGCATGTTCTCGATGCACCTTCCAAACGGGACAGAACGTCTTCGTTCACCAAACGGGAATGCTCATTTTTCGGGCACAAAATTGCGCACAGACTCAGCAATTCCGCGTCGTGTAAGCGATGCTCTCGACCAAACACTAGTTCACCAAATAGTTTCTTAGTCAATGAAGCACAGAAATTTTTTATATTCGGCCCGTAGCCCTGGGAAGTGCGTCATTTCCGAGCTCAAGCAACCAATTAAAAGTATATCAACGTTTTTATGACTTAGCCATATGGTCTAGAATGACATAGGCTTGTAGGCCTCGCGGGTTAGGGGGTAAGTCACCACAACTTTCGGCCTCTTTCGAAAGAAGTATTAGAATTAGATTAGATGTGAAATGCACCCATCCGGGGCATTATGTCCACTTATCTTTTAATACACGAAAGGTAGGTACCCCTGTAATACAATAATCAGTTGCTGTTCGAGGCAGGATGTGTGAAGAGCACTGTCCCGTTCAAATGTAATCTTTGCAATTCTGGAGGATTAGCAGTGAAATTCACTTTGGAATGTCGTACCACCTAGGAGTGGGTCCTCCTTCCACTCACTCGTTCAACTTATTCCCTGGTGGGATAAAACAAGGAAACTCTTTTCCTGTTCCTCAACTCCGATAAATCGCTTCAACTGCGAAAACAATAGCTTGAAAGTCGATATCGTTGTTAAAGAATCCTACATTTGTACGAAAATTGTGGCGTATTGGTGAAGAAATTCGCTATCTCACGAATATGTGATGCGCAATATAAAAGATTTCGATTGATTTCTGGAAGCCCCTCGATGGAGGCCACATTCTAATGATATAAGTAGTTGTATCCTTGGAGCGAAGCCTCCACGGTATGGAGTGGAGGACGGAGGAGATGCGAAATCCTCATTGGCGTCTCATGGTTTTCAAGTGGTCCCTCCCGATAAGGATTCGCAGAAGTGAGGAAAAGATCCTACACGCACTCCATTTCCTTTCCATCGCTCTGGTTAAAAGCGATCGTGTAGCAGCATACAACATGCAACAGAGATTGGTAGTACTTTCATTGTCGGTAGTATTCTTCGCAGGTTAGTGTAACACATCAACATCCATCGATCGTCGGATAATTATTTCAAGGTGCCCCATTCTTGGATTTCCGTGCCGCAAGTTATTTGTATTTTATTCTAGTCCTTTCTAGTTACCTGTCCCTAAGGTTACAGGGCTCGGGTCGCCCCTTAAGGGAGTGGGCCTCAAGACGACCTTTAAGATGTCGACGATGCTTTCACATGGCCAGCTTTACCTAACGGTTCTGCTCTGGCTTTTTTCTGATATTCACTTATACTGCGACTTTCCCGAATCGGTAGACTGCGGAGACAGACTTCCCAGGCCCACAGGCAGTACACCATGTACGAAACTCAAAACCTTCCCACCCTTGATCATACCTCTTTTGAAGCAAAGGTTTACCATCGGCTAAGAAAATTGTCTACATTTTATTTCCATATAACTTCTCAGGATTCAGTCTCACTAACTATAGTAAGCGTTTCCGTTCGCTCGTGAAGGAAATCAAATCGCCCCCTACTTTTCTGCGTTCCATCTAATCTCTGTAAGTCATGAATTGTAAATGGTGCGTCATCCACGTTTTCGTTTTTGCAGCTGAAGAAACTCAATCAACCACGCCGGGAAGTGGCAGTTCAACGACTGGTGGAGAAGGCTTTCAATGTCCAACATCCGATGGTGTCTATCCGCACGAGACGTTTTGTTACATGTTCTACCACTGCATAGATTTTGTTGCTTTCCCACATGAGTGTCCGAATGAGGACCTTTTTAGCCAAGAAGAACTGTATTGCATGCGCCCGGATGATGTGGACTGTGGGGATCTCCTACCAAGACCTACAACATGTCAGTTCATAAAATGTCATGTCTATCCTTAATCTAATTTTTTAAGAGGTATCAGGCACTTTCACAACCCTCTCGCGCATCTTGTCTCCTGTTGTGTACTTTTTAGCCACAATACACATGCCTTGAAACTTGTGGTGCATGCTGTCTATTCCCGCTGCCATTTTCAGTTTCAATATTCACTATCAGAAGTAGTTCAACTACTACGGCAGAGGTAATTTGTAGACCAGAGTTGAGAGGAGAACATCTTTTTGTTGTGATTTCACAAATTCATGCATGAGAGTGTCAAATTGTGCAGTAGTCTTTTCAGCATTGAGACGGCATTTACGTATTTAGTAATATACTTAAATTCATTTTTCGTATATTTTTGATATCAATGATCCTTGGACCTCATGAATGTGTTTCATTTTCATGTAATTTGCCTTTTCATTTAGCAAAACAACCCCCTACGTCGACGGATATCACCACTCCGTCTCCAGATACCACTACTTCGTCGACAGATACAACAACCTCATCGATGGATATAACGACTTCTTCGACGGATACCACGACTTCGTCGCCGGATACCACGACTTCTTCGCCAGATACCACGACTTCGTCGACGGAAGCCACAACTAGCAGCGGGGGATTCCAATGTCCTGAACCTGATGGATATTTCCCTGACCCTGAATCATGTGAACACTTCTACGTATGCGACGATGGAATACCCATTCTATTTGTGAGTTCCAGGATGCACTCCGTCAGATGGTGATACACCTTCACGGCATTTAAGGTGACTTCCTTACCGCGTATCTCATGTTTTCTTCCTCAGGAATGCCAAGAAGGTACTTGGTGGAATCCTGATGAGAATATTTGTGCTCCTCCTGGAGACTTTTGCACGCCTCCTTAAAATCATGTAGTGAGTTATGCTATTGTTATTCTTCAATTATCGATGCGTGTCAGCTGCTTTTAATGAAAGAATAAAGAGCGTTTTTATCTGTACCAGAGACTTTCTATCCTAAATATCTTCGGTTTCTGGATCGCGCTTTTTCTTCCCATCCGTCCGACATCATTATGGAGACGTAAATATCTATTATTGGTTTTATAAGAAGTCTGAAGTAGCCTTTCATTGAATGGTTTTATGGACTCTAAAAGCAGGAATTTTTCCCTCCATGTCGGAATCTGAAACGTGATATTTTCTGCGTTTTCTATCCCAATTCCAAATTTAAAAATAAGCCTGCAGTGTTGACCACAAAAACGGACACTTTTGAACGATACACTTTACTGCGCTCACTGCAACTGTTTAAACGCGGTTTGTTTCACTTGATAAGGGATTAATTAAGCCTTAAAGTGGTGTTCATACATCTTGAAATATCTTCAACAGCTTCAGAAATTCTTAAGCTCGCAGGAACAGGAAACAAAAACAAGGTTTTTTTCGCTGGGGTGGAGATGGACAAGCGGCGGCTGATGGTTTATCCTTGAAAGACAGTCCTTTTTTTTTGGCCCACCCTGTATGTACGGCTCCCATCTGGTAGATTCCACTTCAGACTGCAAAGTTCCCGACCTTCATGAATAGTTCACGATGGTTCTTCGACCTTGACAGGAAAATGATTTCTCTAGCCATCTGCGATCCATTCATTTCAATTGGGAATGGAATGTCTTGCGATGAAATCGATTCGGAATATTCCTCGTGATGGCAGAGGACCTTTTGCAGATCGGCAATGGGGAAAATGCAAGAATGGCAAGCATAAAGGGACTTCCGCGCACGAGAGATCAGAGCTTCGTCTCGAGACAGGAAATGACGAAAGAAACCGCGGAAGCAGGAAACGTTGCAGGAACCGAGAGTACTAAATCTGTTACGACTCGTTAATCCCGCATCGTGGTTCGGTGTCGGTCCCATCTTCCTCGCTATCGGGCTTTGCTTAATCGTCGGGATATTTCCAGATTTTCTGCCTGGTGTCGATGAGCTCTAAAATCTCGAATTCGGAAATTTGGTCCTGCCTTTTTGCCTAACAGAGTTCGCATTGTGAAATCCCGTCGCATCAACCAGAATTGTCGGTCCACTATTTTCACAATACGGTCTTGACGTGGAAGAATCCTGCGTCTGGCATGATAATGTTCTTGTTTAAAACATGATAACGAAAGAACTTCTTTTCGGCCTTCAAAATGATTCCCTCTTTCACTCCCGTCAATATACACCTTTCCCAAATGTGCATTCTCGTCCGGAACAAGTACGAGCAACAATTGTAAATGGAAATCTACAGCACGAAGGAAGTACAGCGAAGTACCCCCCCCCCCCTTTGCCTTGGGAACGATTCATTACCTGAGAACATATTCGGGAGTTACGTCTAGTTCACAGGTGTACATGTCACTCATGCAATTGATGGCCAGAAATTTCGGAAAGGTCACGGCAAGTCGGACTACAAATGACATGATCTTTCTTTTTTATTCGAAGACCCTTGTGCTAAAGTCTTCAGCATGCCATTTTTTCTGATCGAAAGTTTTTGGGACAAATTGTAAGTTTCGAGGCTGTTTGCACCCGACAGTACCTGAAAATCTCGTGAAGAAATGAGCTTCTCTTAAAACTTGTCGGCATGCAATGGGAGCGTTCTAAGCTTCTTATGAGACTCCGGAAAAAGTAAATACAGAATAATAAAAGTAAATACAGAATTGAAGAATCTCCACAAAAGGGTCAATCCAGAATCTCCGTCGTTCACCTTTCCTCCCGGCATCGACAAAGGAAAACTTCCGAAGTCTTGGATCGAAATGGGATAAAAACCGGAACATTTTCGTCTTCGCGTGGTCATCGAACGATGACGACGGACTCATCTCGACGATGGCATCGAACGCCTCGTTCGAAAAGAGAGCATCTTTTCGGCAGATGCGATGCCTTTCGTGTCTTTCGTCGCGCTTGCAAATGCAAGAAAGGCATCAACTTTGCTTTTCCTTCGAATTTGCGTTTCTTCCCGGATCGTCCCGTCTTTTTCCTACTGCACGAAAGAAAAAACGGAGTATTTTCTCTTGAGTTGTCACAGTTACTTGCAATTCCGGAAAGAACGTGCTCGAATTCCACCGAGGAGACGCGAAAGGCGAATGGGAAATTACTTACTCGATCCCGAGTTCTCCCCGTCCGCATTCACGGATGGAACTCGTCCCATCGTTTTTGAACCCCTACGGAGTGCGTGAACTCTGGGGAGAGGCTGGTTCGTCGCGCCGTTATAGATAATGGTGGAATGTGCTTCCTTCCTTGCTATTTAAGCCTCCTCCGTTCGTCCCGTCCTTCTCTCTGTATATTCTACTATCCGCAAACACACGGAAGTATTACGGCATGCGAGTTCACCAGTATGCTCCACATATTTTGATGGATGAGCTCTTTTCGCCATGCCTGCAAGAAATACGATACGCCCACTACGGAAATCACGCCATTCCGTGAGAAGCGGGAGACTCCGGAAGTCGTGACTCCTGGGACGGTCGCCGTCGTTCTCGTCGCATCATGACTCAAGAATCTCAAGATGAAACGGGATGCGATTCTCTTCACTTCTCCTTTTCGACCTTTCGATTTCTTTCAGGGTCTCGTGCGTACGTCGCTCTCATTAAGCTCGGTCGATTAAACGAGAAACGTCCCCGAGGCGGCAAAACGAAAAGATTATGACGTCATCAAGCTCCAGTCATCAACCACCAGAGTCCACCTTTCTTCCCCTGGACTGTAATTCTGGAATCGAGTCCAAAATTAATACTGATCACATCGGCCTGCACAACATCCAAAACTTTCTCCTTTGATAATCCATGATTTTTAGCCTCCTCGGAAGTTCTTTAAAATGTACCTTGAACGTGATTCCTCCTCCTCCAGCACTTCTTTTTACTTATCATGCTTTCTTCCCTTCCCAACCATACTTGCAATATCTGGAATGAAACACGAAGCGTCGAGGAGGAGACGACCTCATTTTACAAAAATACAGTGAACGTTACTGCAGTATTCAATTGGCATGCAGTACTGAATGCGTCAACCAATCAATTTGAGTTCTGTCAAAACGAGAAAATGGGAGTTTGCCACAGACATTATTCGGAGTGTCTGCGGTGATGATCGTGTCAGATCCCTTACAACTTATTTTTATTGTTTTTTTTTTAAGTTTTCACCCGAAATTCGAGAATTACATGTTATATTCGGCTAGTTGCCGAAAGGCATAGTGGACGTAAGAGAATTGCATGCTATGCAAATTAATTTTCACCGTTCCTAGGTCGAATGAAGAATTTTGTTCTCCTTCCGCATTTTATGCTTAATTTCGTTATTTGTCTTCATTTCTGTCGCATATTGCTCAGAAAGGGCACCCTGTGCACTCCCGTGAGGCCAAAATGCCATATAACTAGTTGAGAAGCGCTTGCCCCAATGACCCCTAAAAAATAGCCACAACGACCATCATTTCGCCCATTCGCACCCACTGGTACGCATCCCGCCTCCTACGGCCTCACCCACGGCCTCACCTACGGCCTCGAAAGGCTGAGGCCTCGCGCGTCAGGCGAAGGCAGCAGAAGTCAAGGGCAGAGCGGCCGAAATCTCAATGGATGGGGATGGGTTCGTTTTAGGCAGACCATTTGTGGCAACTTCTGTATTTCATGTTTAACTTTGATCGGCCGAAAGGCCGCTTTTGTGCCACAGGATGCCTTTTTCCATGACCTATAGGTACAAATGTTATACTGTAACTTTTTGGGAAAATGTTCTGATACTCCGTCAGTAATGCATTACTGACGAATAAATAGAATAAATAAAATAAACATCAATTGTTTATTTTTAGGACAGTTGCACTATTCAGCCAGCGAATGTTTAGGAGCTTCGGAGAAAAAATCCGACTGCCAGGGCTTATGCGGAAAATTTAAATCCGTACGACAAAGGTTAAGCTTGTTTAAAGCATTCCTCGACGCTTCAACGGTTGGCACAACGTTAGGATCTATTTTAAAATTCACGCTTGCAAGAAATCATCTTTGTTTATGCAACTATAAATTATACTCAACCTATTCGAAATTTGACTTGTAATTAGTTTTTCATTCTCAACCAAGCATTTGCAAAGAAGAGGGTATTACAAAATTGGATTTTCCTAGCGAATGGAATAGTTCATCCTCGTAAAAGTTAGCCGATTAACGACAATTTCCGCCATGAACTCCGTTGGAAAATACACTCAACGGACATTGAAATAAGACCCCCCCATCAAATGGTAGAAAGTGGACTGTGCCATTTGACGGATTTGAACGAGGCGATATTAGGTAGGAGGTCATATTTCAATGTCCACTGAGTGTATATGGACTCCTGCCGCGATGACCCGCAAGCCACAAAGACCCAAATTCTTGGAATCTCGATGTGCAAAGGGAAAAATGAAGCCAGCTCTCGATGCGCCGTGACCTCCCGAAACGAAATGTTCCCGCAGAAAACGAGGAACCTCGCAGGTACCATCGTCCCCGGTCGATCCCCTCCACGACGCCTTTTCCTCTCGCTTCGACCTTCATCTCAATCCGTCGGTCGTCGTCGACCTGCGAAGTCGAAGGATGGCTCTCGTTCGTTCTCGGCCGGAAGCTTTTGGACATTCCCATCACGGATGCGAGAATCCCACTCTCCCCATTCGTCCACGTGCATTCTTGGCCTCTTTTTCTTCGGTTTTTGATCGATGATTCCGAATCAGATAAAACTTTTACGATTCGAGATATATTTTATTTGTGACCGGCGTGGCAATGAATGGGCGAAACCGGTAGACCCTTCCTCGTCGGAACCCACGAACATCTTCATCACTTTCGCTTCAACGACAATTCCCGCTCAGTCGCTTCAAAATCCTCGCTGAAATTTAATCAGCGCCCATTACCTTTCTTCAACCCCTTCCGGCGACAAAATTCAACCGTCTCGTATTCCTCTCTGAGAGCATCAATAGGAACGAAATTTGGCATACTTCTTCCTCCCTCATCACAGAATCGCTCCAGCAAATTTGAAGCTCCCTGGGGTTGTGGAGATCGCTGAATCTCGCTTTTTGATGTCAATTTCGTTCTAGTATTTTTTTTTTGTTTTGTTCCCCTCCCCCCTCTGGGTAGCCGCTCCTGGGAAGTTTTCGGAGGAAAGAGACCTACCAAACGAAAGATATAGACTTGTAGGTGACAAAAAGTGTCCTTGTTGCTTCCAGTGCACCATTTCGCCATTTAAAAAAAAAGGGAGGTTGGTGCCGTTAATTTAGGCTCAGCGCTTTGGCTTCGGTTCTGTCCTCCAGTGTTGCCGGATATCGTACAGTTATGCCAGATTAATTACTTATTCGACCTTAGTATCGGTGTCTGGATCCTCTGTTTTTTAATGTATGAGATAATTTAATGTCGAGTACATTAGATGAGCCGAGATTAAAATGGTGGCTAGCAGTGGCCAATCGATTTGGTGGGTTGTGGAGTAATCTCATTCGGACAACCGTAAGTTAACAAAATGGCGCCCATGCTGTTTTCCGTGCATCCTAGAGGCATTTTTTTCTCAGAACTCATTGAGACGGTTCGAGGAACTCAAGATAGACCTAACGTTCTTCGTCCGCACCGAAATGGTTCATGAAACTCGAAACAGGCCTCTAATCGGTCTAAAGTAACACGTACTCTATTGAAAGAACCAGGAGAGATTGAATAGGCCTGGTATTGGCCTAACCTTACACGTCCTCGACGAGATGCTGGAAGACCAGGGATTAATCCATATAGGCTTAATCGGCCCAGTAAGTCGAGGATTGTGTTCCTTTTGAACGAAAAAAGGTAGGCCTAGGCCTAACGATAGTGAGTTTCGTAGAAAAGGAGAGGTGAGGTTGGGTTGGGGTTGAAGGAAGCTAAGGCCCATTGAAAAATGGTTTTCACATTGCAACATCGTCCTATTCAACAGGAGAGGAAGGGGCCAAATTTTTACTTATTTGGTTCGTCCATCGACACAGGGTCACGGCTCTCGGCACGTGACCTTCATCTCCTTTTACTTCATCTTTTTCTAGCCATGTTATTTTTTTTTGTTGTTCCTCTTTATCCAACTCTGCATCGCCAATGACCCGAATGGCCGGTGACTCCGATGTTTTCTCTCTCGGTCCAACGGTCATGTTCTTCGGGTCCAGTGGTTTGCGCTCGGTTTTTGCTCTCGTCGCTTCCTTCCGTTCTCGCTCATAGTTTCACGCCAAATACGGATCGCTTGTTGCTGCCCGAGTTGTGAAAAACGGCTGCTGCAAAGTTTGCGAGAATCGTGCGGCCGTGAGTAAAATTTTAGTTTTTCGTCGATTGAGGAAATTTGGTCCAGTTGGACCAGTCATTGCTGACGAGACGAAAATGCTCCTCTTTTTGTTGACGAGAGTAAGACTCTACGACTTTTAGTTGTTGCATTCGGAGGAGTAAATAATATAGCCTTGAGCAAATCTGAGCGTTCCATCGAGCTTCGTGAGTGAATATGGCCTTTTTTTTTCTCCCTTCCATTTCTTGGAATCCCGCGATCGCGACGAATTCTATATATTTTTGGAACTTCATCTTTCTTGATTCAGTATACAATACACGAAGATTCTGACAGGAATTCAGATAGGGCGATGAAGGATGAAGGTGGATGGGTCCGTTCCGTCCGTTGCTTCTCGATTTTTTTTTTTTTTTAATTGGTGTATTTTAACCCTTCAGGCGGCAGCGGCATCATATGATGCCTAGGAGTTTGTCTTTTCCGTTATCTGCTTCACAACGGCTGTAGGATCATGGGAGTTTTTATTTTATTTTAGGGGGGACGTCTGTGCTCACAATGCTCGCGAAAATACGGACAGGAAACCACCATGAATTAAAAATAATAAAAAAGAGGAAAAACCGGATCTGGAATGGCCGCCTGAAGGGTTAATTTTTGTATGATTTGGGCGTTCCAGAGAACGAAGCCGACTCTCCCACCTGAAGCAACGATTGGAAATTTCAATACAATCCTTGGCATGTTGATTTAGTTTTGCAGATGTGCTGCCGTACTCCACTTCCCACTCCTCCACTTTAAAGATATTCCCGCGCGTATATGTGAATGTGTATGAGGTGTAGGAGTTAAAGGAAATCCAATTAAGGGAGAGTGGGCCAGGATCCAATGAGGGAAGAGTGGGTCAGGATCGAACCCTCGCCTCGCGAATCACGAGTACAAACATCCGACGACCCGTACGTGCATCCCGGTATGGCATCCGAGGATCCTCCTCGAGATGGATGAAGGAAGAAGAGACGGATAGAGCATATAATGTTGGGCATAGCCCGAGGGCACAAGGAAGGAGGGAGCTTTCGCTTGTAAGAAGTAGGCTAGACCGGAGAGCGAGCAGGCGCAGCCTCAGTCCCTTCTGGGTCATTCACCACGCACTTCCTCACTCCCTCTCACTTCATCTGCTCCTTTGGGTACTTCTACCCGCGATCCGTCTGGGGCACCTCGGTTACCATGTAATATAAGGATTCCGCGCATCGTCGTGCCGCTCAGTGTGATATCAGTGCGAGTGAGTGTTGGATGACTTCCCCAAGAGTCGGAGTCTCTGCCCACGTGCATGGAGCCACGCACCCTATCTTCTGTCAGTGAAATACCTACAATTCCTTCCATTCTCTTTTACGCTTGCAGTCTTTGCCGTACGTTCTGTACGAATCCATAGTTTTCAGTTATGTTCAGGAAGATCTTGAATACGGGGGAAGCAATGCGTAAAGCTGGCTTGGTTATCAAACGACGGGGTTCAAAGCCTCATACTAAATCCGGTGATATGCCTGAAAGAAAATATAGGCTTCCACGTGGTTTCTTTTCACCTCCAACAGGTCACTGGCGAACCCTCTAAAGAAAGCATTTTCAGTTCGGTGAGTTTCGAACGGGCTGAGATGGTTTCGAACGAGGATTTGTCGGATGCCCCGGTCCACGAAGCACCGTTGCATTCCTAGATAACATCGCAAACGCGTCTCACGTGCGACCGTGCATAGAAAACAATCCCGGGGATATTCCCATTTTGGCATAAACAGCTTTCTCACTCGGTTCATGCATTCTGTTTCGTTGTGAACGCCTCGGAGTTCATGTCACGCTTACACATCGAAGGGTAACTGCGCCGAAAGGGTAACTCTGATCTCGTGCTTTCGAGATAGCCCCTCATCGCCTCGATCAATGTTGAGTCGGTTTGCTGTAACAAATGTCCAAGAATTTCTGACTTCACGGGGATTTTAGTAACACGTAAAGTGAGATTTTATGAATTTTCACTTGAGATTTGACCAACTTGGGAACTCGGGCGTCCATTTAGAAGTCTTTCTTGCATTCTTAATTTTTTGTCGGCGTTGTAATGAATGTTCGTTTTACGTAGCCTTTCTATTGGAGCATGTTACGAAATTTTTATTGTTATACCGTAGGGAATGCCACTCGTGTTCTCAATTATAGTCACACGTATGAAATGGCCTTTTTTCCCGCATTTCCATTTCCTGAGAAAGGCGAACAAAACGGAAGCCCCAAGGATAATTATGTAGATGGAGAAAGGGGAGTTCCCACAATCTGCATGAGAACAATACGAGAAGAAAAATTCTTTACGGCACGTGCCAGGGCAATCGGCATTGTGAGATACCAGGGCAATCGGCAGTGAGAGATACCAGGGCAATCGGCAGTGTGACGGGCCACCCCCTTTTTAGCATGTTTATTTGCATGTACGTTTCGAGATACCATGGCCCAGTTCCTGGATAAATGGGCCGTGTCCCTCATTATAATGTCGAAGGGATGTGTGAAGAACAGCGGAGAGACCATTGAAAAAAAAGCAGCTTTTTCCGGGTCATCGGCGTCTTTGGTGCACCGCGTCGAGATAGGGTACCGGTCAGTCTCTCACTCTGCATCTTTGTCCTCCTTTGACATTCTTCTCAGATGGATAACGGAGTCGCTTTATATTCCCACTCGTGGCGGTGTCCTTGCATCGGTTCGCATACGTCTATATATTAAACGGGCCAAGTTTTTTGGTACGGCACGCGTGCGGGAAATGTTGACTCGTGCAGGGTGTCCCTTAATTCACTCTTCTCTTCAAAATTTCATTTTTATTTATTCGTTTGCATCAACGAAAGATGCTCGAGTGCAGACCGCGTTCCATCCAGACAGAATTTTTTTTCGTTGCTTCAATGACAATGAGAATCACTTCTCGCACTTTCAGCCGGTTGAAAAATAATTTTTGATATCGTCAAGTGAATCACGGAACAGCCTGCATCCTTTCATGATGTCACAGTCCAGTCAGAGATAAGTCTATACCGTCTGGTTGGAGTTGATCCGTACCCGTACTGCATGGATATCCGCGCATATGAAGTGAACTTAATCCGGAGTGAGTTGTGTTAAACCTCCGTGGTATGTCTCTTAACAGTAGGAAAAAAAAAAGAAGGAAGGGGTTCGTGTTGCTTTTGCAGCATTTCTTGATTTTCCGATGATTTAGCCGAAGATAACAAAAATGTAAAAGCTTAGAAATGGTGTATTGAGTGACAAGAAGGTGGTTTATTCAGCTTCCAACAATAAATTTTCTCTAAATAAATAAAAATAATGATTTTATAATAGAAAAATTTCAGACGAGATTCACTAATCTAATCTAATAGCAAAATACATTCTTCACGAGGTAGCCTTGTAACTGATAGGCGTAACGGACTCTACGAAAGGGGACCACTGGGAGACTCTGGAATGAGATTCTCTGAAAGAGAGCTCCGAGGGGTGTGACTCACCTGACTCACCGCGCCCTCGAGGAGGCCTCGAGGGAAGTTCATATCTCCCTGCTGACCTTTTTCCGCAGCCGGTGAAAGATCGGAATCGTGCGGTAGAGGATCTATCGGCAGGGGGAAGGGGGTGGGTTCGACAGACCTCGCCGACGTGCGTAACATTCTTTAAGGGCTTTTGTTTGTCTTTGCATATGGAATGGCTTGCCTTGAGCCATGATAATTTTTTTTTCCACGCCAAAACGTTGGTAAATATATATTTCGCCTGCAGGGGCCGGAATCCAAAATGATATGCATGTTTCCTGTATAGAACATGGTGTGGTGGAATCCTCGATGAAATACGCAGTAAACAAAAACTCCTTCCGCGAAAATATAAGAAATGCAGGCGACGACAACGGTAATGTAGATGAGAAACACGACCCCGATGATGTAGATGAGAAACATGATCTCACTCTTCAGAGTTCAACTTGAGATTACCCCTTTTCCCTGTGTACAGGCTGAGGTTCGGAACGTTTCCAGAACAGATAGGTATGAAACACTCTACAGTATATCCAATATCTGTGATCTAGTTCGTGTAGTTGCTGAGATAGAAAATAACGACATAAAAATAGAGTACTTGGGTGATTCACACGTTAGCCGGGTGAAATGGTTACTTTTAGTTTCAATTTTCAGTTCTCGGTTGCAAGCGGAGATGTTGAAGGCTGAACACATCGGTACTCACTCAAAGATTCCTCTCTTCTTTTTTTCTTCAAGCTATTCATCGCGTGGAACTGATTCAATGCAATAAGCATATTCTGGGAATTCTATTGGGAATTCTTGAAAACCTTGCTAAGAATAACTTCCAGTCATATGTCTTTCAACGCATGACCGATTCCACTCAGGCAAAAAAAAAAAATAGACAGGAATCTTCGATCGTGCCGTGAGAGGAGAGATATCGCCGGATATCTCCGGATGTCTCCGGATGGACCGGTCATTGGCTCTCGCGAGCAGTGCCGAGGTGGAAATGGTGCAGATCGTGGCAATGAACTTGGGCCATTTCTTCTCCACTGCTCCCTCTAATGACCGTGACATGGCACATTCCCCCCTCTCGGCACTCTTTTTTTTTTCTTCTTCTCCCCTTTCTCGAGATGTTACAAAATCGTCTGTTGTGGCGGGGGATGGAGCCATCAGCCGGCCTTGGTTGCATTGTCCCCTGCGAGACAAACACGAGCATGACTCGCACTTCCCCATCCTTTCTTCCCCTAGAATCTTCTAGTAAAGACGCGAGAGACCAAGACAGACAGAGAGAAACAGAGAGAGAGAGAGAGAGAGAGAGAACTTGGATCGTGAAATGTGACCGGAATGTCGGTCGTGTATATGAGAGACCTCCATTCCTGTTCCTCTGAAAATGGAAAGCGCTGAAAGGCTCTAAGAAAGACCTCCTTTCCCTCCGAATATAGCCCTGTTCTAACAGTCCTCGTGGGTGGTCTCGCCCCTATCCAGTTCCTTTTTTTAATGCAAATATTTGTAGACCCCCTTTTCTAAAATACACGTGGCTCTACCCTATATTTTATGCACTTTTATTTTTTTTCAGCTTATTATTTATTCTCTTTTTAAAAGTTATCGGCTTAGTCGGAGACGTCTTTTCAGTCAACCGGTGATGTTAAAACTTAATCTGAGAAATGGACATACGGAGAAACCAGAAGGATGAGGGAAATACAATTTTCCTAAGTAAAAAGCAGCGAAAATGGACGGCAATATACAACATGTTGTATATTGTCTCTTGAGTAAACAAAGAAACAGTTAAAGTGGAATTTCTCCATTTCCGCGCCGGCGATTGAATTCATGTCTGAGAAAATATAAACATTTCCAATTTGTTCTACTTACTGCCTCGCTGACAGCACGTCAAATTCAAATTTTCTAAGTGTCTCGATGATGAGTAAAAAATACTTAAGTTGGCATGTATTGCAACGAAACAATTACAGCATTGACATGTTTACAGATAAAAAAATTCGTATAAGTATCGGAATGACTTGGTTAAATAATGGCAAATTTTCATCTCCTGACAGGAAAATAAGTAGGTTACACAACCTTAATAGTAATTCCGTGTAACCATGAGAACGTCGGGAGCAGTCCAGCGGAACTCGGCGGAAATTGCGAGTTCTCCATTTGTATTCAGTCTCTCTGAGATTGTAGCCAGTCGTAACGAAATTAATGCAACACGAGGCTTCAGTTGTCCGCCATTGAACCGGGTTCCCGCCGAGGCTTCATATGTTTATTTATCTATTTATTTACTGTGTAAGGCTTGACCGGCTGAAATTGCGCCGTCGCGATCGGGGGAAAATCCTCGGAAACATCGCTGGTGGATTATTTCCCCCCCCCCCCCCCGCGGCGGTTACACGCATCATCGTCCGCGAACGACCACTCGCCTCTTCGTCGAAACTAGGACCATCGCTCGGCCGGAGGGACCCGCAGCCCTTCGATTCCCCGAAAAGCCGGGTGATCCTCGCGAGAGGCTTTGTGCCGATTCATCGTCGGGCCGAGATCCTCCTGCGCATCCTGGTGGAAATTCGATGAAAATTTTTCGCCTTGCCTTCGCTCGCGTCGCCGGAATACGAATGCTCCCGCCGACTTTCATTTTTTCTCCGGCGAAACGCCTCCTCGCGCGATTTCCGTCCAGCTTTGCATTTCCCCTCGTTGCCTCTCTTGCGATGGTCTCCACGGTTCGGTTCTTCCATTGTGTTTCAGGATGTGAGATGAGCTTGCCTCTTCCGGTCCTCTTCGTCGCCATCTTCTCCTCGCTCCCTCAAAATGGCGCACGTGAGTTCACTTTCCTCATTCCAATTCGGGGAAGAGAGCGATGATATTCCAGCAGGAAGCGAACGAACCAAACCTCAATGCGCTTTTAAATTATTTGCAAAAAAATGTGAATCGGTCGGGCGAGGTCCCATCGCAAATTCCGAGGCTTCCTGATATTTTCCGTTTCACTCCGATTGCCAGTTTAAGTTTTCTTGGAAGCGCGAAGAACGAGTCAGGATTCTCTTTTGTGGCAAAAGGCGGTGAAGCGATCCATCACGACAGGCAAAATTTACTGCGACTCCCCTAATTTGGAACAATGAAGCGTTAACTGCCACGAACGAGAAAAAGTATCCTGTAATTTATTCTCGACGAAGAAATCGCTTACCCTTTTGAGCGTCCACAGTCCACCGATTCCGCATTTCACACTGGTTCTTCCAAAGTTTTTTTTTTTTATGGATCGTCCCCGTGGAAATGTCCTCAGCCTTCACGATCTGCTGAACGCGGTCGACAACTGGATCGGCAACGAATCTCGGGGGAAGGGGGTGGGGGGGGGGAGGCAAACGGTATTGGAATGCGCTCCATCGACAAAGCAAGGAAGAAAAAGATAAAAGTGAGGGCATGGCGTGCAACTCCTTCGATACCGTAAGGTGGTCCTGTGTCCCCGGGGGACCGTAAGGTGGCCCCGTGTCCCCTGGGGTTCACCCAGG
Organism: Darwinula stevensoni; assembly: GCA_905338385.1. NCBI lineage: Eukaryota > Metazoa > Arthropoda > Ostracoda > Podocopida > Darwinulidae > Darwinula > Darwinula stevensoni. The sequence continues at coordinate 25,310 of CAJPEV010000630.1, read as the reverse complement.
ATCCCGGGTGGAACTCCACTTTTTTTATCTGTTCGGAGTGGTGATCACGGGGGGACGAGCCCTCGTTTTATTTGCTTTCTTAGCCCGTTTTTCTCGACGAGATTTCATCCGATGAGATGTGAGGGCTTGTGGGCCGCAATCGCATTTCTGCGGAACGGTGGGAATGCGGTATGAAACCTGGCGGGAATCGACCCGTTTCCCGAGCCGGTGGACTTCGAGGAATTCTTTGGCCCAGTTCAACGTCGAGAAATTCCACGCCGACTCGAAAGGAGGGCCTGGGAAACCGAGAAAGTCATTTCGAGATCGGCTATGAAACGAGAAAAAAAAGTGGCACTCCGCGAAGATGCGAGAAGCTGGAATATGAGCAACGAAGACGTGAAGAATACGACGACCTGCTTCGAGCGGCACCGAAACTTCGAGACGATTGGATTCGTGCGTAGGCCCATTCTTTCGACCGGAATAGACGGTAGAAACGCGAGGTCGACCGGTCGCGTGCGATCGGATTTTAGTCCATTTTATTTCAAAGGTGCCGGAGTTTTCCCCGTGTCCCCTCCGGAATAGATCGTTTACATTTTCATTTGTTCTGTCCGTGGGTAAAGCCATGACCGCCACCCGTTTTTCTCGAGAAAAGCTGACTAAGCCTCGAGTAATTAGCGTCACGAAGTCGCTCGGTCGGTGTTAAATTTGTCCATTCGCCGCTTTCGAGGCCGGTGATTTGTAAAATCCAGTCTCGGGAACGGGAATCCCCGGATGACGTCCGAAAACATGATTAGTGAGGTCTATCATTCCTGAAGTCCGCCTTCCACAAACCCCCTTCCACGCCGCCTTCCACACCGCCTTCCACACCAGGACTGCATGGTAGATGGTGCTTCCTCGAGCGGATCCTCACAGCTGACAGCACCCTGCATTGCAGCGTCATGCTTCGCAGATCGTCTTCACTTTGTTCTGCCTTTTCCTCTTCTTCCGTCCTTCCTGATCGGATGCCGGCTCGTTGATTCAGAAGCCACGGATGTTCATCCGTTACGCCCTTCGGATCGGCTCGTCGCGAAATCTCACAAAAAAAAAACTAATTCCATCCAAGCAATGCATTTAAAAAATTGGCTGAAACCGCAGCCTTTTTTTTCTCTTGAAGTAGCGCGGAATCGATGCCGACAGAGTAAGTCATTTGATAAATGCAGTCGACCCCTCAATTTCCCGCCACCCTCGCTCGTCGCCCACCTTTTCCTGCGAACAAATGTTCTTCATAAGCTGATGATGAGAGATCCCCCGTTATAGCGCCCCCACGCCAATCGGTATCCGCCCACGCCCTTATTTATACGGTACAAAGATGCTTTCCACCTATGTCCTCGGTTTTGCGCCGAGTAACATGCATGCCGCAGCCCTTCTATATTATTGTACTCGGCTAAATATTTGCTTCCGACTGTCCACCGTGACCGATGGCGAGACCGTGGGAGATGACTCACACCTGCGGAATGGATACTGGCAAGGAAAAGGGTGAGTAGTTTTAGGGGGGGGGTATGATGGAAAGACAATCGAACATTTTGTCAAGACGCCTGAAGAAGATTTCAGTAGCGTAGCCACTAGCTTGCTGCGGTTCGTTCGATAGAGCGCCGCCCTCGTAGCACCGAAATTTGCAGTGACCAGTAGAGGCGTTATGTCTAGGGTTCGCTGTATCGAACCTGTCTCAGGAAAAAATAGATTCAGTGTTGTCTAAATAATTGGCATTCGTAGCACTTTCAAGAACTCAGTTCCTGATTTTGAAGGACCGACAAAGAAAAATTAAATTTTTTCTATCTCTCTTATTTTAATATCTCTGAGCACATACGCATCATCGGTCAAGAAGATATCTACGACGAAAAGTCATTTACCCAACAGGTGGTAACCCCATGTAGGTACCCACAGGGTCTCAAAAACGGAGCCAAACATCGGTCGAGAGCCAGATCTGAATCACAGAAGCGTCTAGGATGAGTCTAGGAGTCTGCTCGGCCCGCCTCAGGGCACTTTTCCATTGCCCAGCAGGCGATCAATAAGGCTATTCTGTTGCATTGTGGGGGTCCACACCACCGTCAAGTTCATATTTGTTATGTAACACTCGACCGAATGAATAAGTCATCTCTCATGCTCGCACGAGTTCCGAGTGCATGCAAAATCGAAGTAAGTGGATCTCCGAGCGGACCGAAATGTGATCCGAAGGCCAAAAGTGATCGAGTGGACAGAGTTCAAACAATTAGTGACGTCAGTTATTTAAGAATTCAAACTCTTTCTGCCTTCATGATAGCCAAGTATGAGGCAATTTATTTCATTCTCAAATTCGTAGAGTCGCGCCATCGATTCAATCGAGAGTGCCTTGTTTAATTACGGAATGGGCTAATTTATTCCTCCGACAGCAGGAGACGCAAGTGATTATACTTGCGGTTATCAAGTCAACCTCCTCCTCCCCTCTCCCCCCCCCAAAAAAAAAAACAAATAAAATAATAATACCATTAAAATAAATGATTAATTAATAATAAAAAAATAAAGAACACAAAAAAAACAAACAAGCGGAATCTCGGGCCCAAGAGGCCGCTGTAAGGGAACGCCTCGACAACGAAACCACGGGGGACGGAACCACTGGAGGACACAGAAACCATAGAGAAAACCACAACTTTGATCGGTTCCACTCTGTCGGGAACCCAGATTGACCGAGCTCAATCTGGTCGTGTATCCCTTTCCCGGTAGAAAGTATGGTGTCTCTAGATAACGAGGATCTTGGCCCTGATTCTCGGATGAGCCCCAGTTTATACGGCCATGGTCAAGTCTTCGCCTGTCTCAGAAGATTTCCATCGAAACTTTTTTTTCCTCGCTTTTCCCCACCCCAGCAATTCGCGGAACGACAACAACGATTACACGTTTAAACTTTCCAGATGAAGACCCTCTGCAGGCGGCATGTGCTCGAGAACTGTGAAATCTGTGGCCCCGATGGCGTTCGACTTCTTTAGCAATTAGTACGAGTCCCATCCTTTTCGAGTTCCGGAATCCCAGCAAGGACGGAAGAAGAGGAAAAGGCAGAACAAAGTGAAGACGATCTGCGAAGCATGACGCTGCAATGCAGGGTGCTGTCAGCTGTGAGGATCCGCTCGAGGAAGCACCATTTCTGTTGGTTGACGCCATTGCCTCAGAGAGCCCGTTTGCACGTTGCACCGTGGTGCATATTGAATCTCTTCCCCCCCCCCCCCCCCCCTTTTTTTTTTTTGGCTGACCCGTGCGCGTCCACATAGCGAAGATGATGACGAACGACCCTGTCGTCCACGGTTCTGCAACGTCCCAGAAAAGAAACAGACTGTGGAAGCACCGATTTTCCTCATGTCGAGCACGGAAACTATCCTCCCACGTAACGACCCTTCCTGTTACGATCCTCCTCTGTAACGACCCTTCCTGTTACGACCTACCCCTGTAACGATTCGTGTTCGTTTTTCGTCTTCGTCGGATTTTTTGCCGTCGGTTTTTCAATCCACGTCCTCCGCCGTCAAAGTCGTGCTATTTCACGCTTGAAATGTGTGCCTCTACGAGAGTGGATATTATTAATTTCCATGAGGCTGCTCCTCGACAATGACGCGATGAATTTAAGTAGGTCTTCATGCAACGTGGATAAAAGACTTCACCGTTACGTCGTTAAATCTCGATTTCAGTCTGCGCAATAGTGGCAATGGGTTCGACTGCGTCACCCGTGACGCGAATGCACATAATCATGACGAAATGTCCGCTTCAAGAGGGTGACAAGTGTCATTAGTTGCGGTTTTTTTTACCGTGTCGTCACACTAACCTATATGGCATGAGAAGCACGGTTTTAAAAGACTAGGGTGGTGAATGGGAGATACACCCGTGACGAAAGCTTGTTGATATAAGGGACTAGCGGAACCCCACATCCGAAGCGTTTCGAATCGGCTCGAATCTGTGCTTGAATGCAGAGAGTATTCACCTCTGTAATATCTGGGAAGATTCCTCTCGACGACTTCAGTCTAACGCAGGCGAGACGTTTTTCGCCTCCTCCGGGTCGCGTCACTTCTGCAAACCCTATGTAGCAGATTTCGCCGGTGGCAGATTCATCTGGGGGAGGGGGGGAGAGCTGAAACGTTGTAAGCACGCCTAGACGTCTCCTTCTAGCTGGGCATCGACGCGAGTCGATTCGTTACGCTGGTACTGACTCGACTTGGTCGATTCTCTTCTGTCAGCTGAGCAGAATGTGGAAAATCCTTAGAAAATGTGCGGTGGATGAGCCCTCGGTCTCTTCCACCTGCAGTAGCCGTGACGATCCGGAAGCAGCCTGAAATACTCAGCGCTGCTCAGCTTTTTCTGAGATCTCGGCCGAGTTTGGCTTCGGGATGATCTTGTTATGCAATAAGAATTTAAAATTTCCGCTGCAGCTAACGGCCCCTGACCGAAGGACCTCGCCCAATCGTTATGAATAAAGGTGGAGTCCAGTGGAAAGAGGAATTTTTTCCCAGATTTTTTCGAAATGACTCCAAGGAAGAACAAGTCTACTCGATCGGTGGTGCAACGGGACCATAGAATTGGACAGGGTTCCCTGCACTTCATAATCCCCCTCCCATCTTCCTTCTGCCTTGGAGGATCGGTGTGTAGCAATCTTGACGCCTGGTGCCGTTCCATAGGAAGGCTATAGGTAATAAAGCCCTGGTTCCGTAGGGTACTGATAAACGTATGGGACAGCGTAAAAACAAAATTACTATGAGTAAATATTTCCTCATAATTCTGCATGTTAGCTCATCTTCCATATCTTCATGAGAGGTTATGGAGATTTGCCAGCGGCAACGACAAAAACATGCATTCTATTTATACCAGTCTCCCATATCTGATGGAAAAGGAGCCTTTGGAGTGAGGATTCGAAACGCCCCTTACATGGTTGCGCCTTCGTACTTCAGCAATGTACTCCCCCGAATTGCAGATATTTTTGCGTTCGTCACGAGCACCAGTGTGACTGAAGTCTACGGAAGGGGTTAAAACAATATAGCTTGAGACCTTTGAAGTCAAAGAGCCAATCCTGCTGAATGAAAAATCTCGAAGTGTTTTTCATCTTCCGTTCTGAGACCAGAGTGCAGGTGTTTGATTTGCGTTGCAGAGAGAGAGTACCCAAAGCTGTCCCTGTCGGCAACGGCATGCCGAGGCGGGCGCGATTTCAACCAGTGGGGGATCTGCATGTTCAACTACGAGTGCCACCGTCGAGCGGGGGCCATCCTCGGACCCTGCACTGAGGGCTTCCTCATCGGCGCCTGCTGTGGGGGCATCCATAATTCTCCTCGCCCCGGAGTTTCAATGGGGACGTCAGAACCTGGAACATCCTCTTCGACCACCCCCATCTCGTCTACGACGTCTCTCGCTCCGACGACCAACACAGAGGCGTCTGAAATCTTTCAGGAAGTGAGTCATTTCGTATTCCTCCGGGACGCCCCAGTACATGTGTCAGGAACGGTGAAGATGAATGGAGAGGTGCAGTGGCGTGCTCAAGGGGGAGGGGGTTTGGGGGTCATAACTCCCCCCCTTGGGATATATTTTACAGGTTCGATTCTCAAAAATGTTTAGATTTGATCATAAATGCAGGGTGGGTTACCAAATTTTGATATGTGAACCTCCCTCCTCCCCTCCCATTGAGATGTTCTTGGCACGCTACTGGAGAGGTGTATATGCTACTAGTAATACTTAGGTCTTTCCCATGAGAACTCACTTCTTCCATTCGAGTTACTTCCCAGAAAAGAGGGGTGTGTGGGCGAAATTTGGCAAGCGACGAGATAAAAACTTTGGAATCGTCCGCCAATATACACCCCAGGTTATCATGTGTCTTGTCCTAGCGAAATCGGCAAAACAATCGTTGTTATCGCTTGTTTAGGCGGGAGCACTGTCTCGTCTCCTCAACAATCAGAAATAGATTTCATCCTCGTTTAAAGAATAGTAGTCCTTCTATGCACGAACTGCTTGCTACTGATCAACGAAAGAGAGCTCAATAAAAGCCTTTGGCACCTGGCGTTGCTGCGATAAAGATCCTAAACACTAACACTTTGCGTACCGCTCACGGAGATCTCCGTTTTTGAGTCCTTCGGCGAGTCCGTTTGCTTAGCCTATGGCCGAAAAAGTCACAGCCTTGTAGGCATCGAGCTTTGGTCAGAGCGGCAAATCGACGGGGTTAAATGTTCGGTACGCCATGTGTTAAGAGTTTGATGAGAGTGAAGCGAAAGGAAGAGGTACGGGACGGTGTGACGCTTTTGGTGCGATGCAGTAGCGAAGCAGGATCAGAGGAGTACTCGTCACGTTTCCCATTCTGTGAGTCATCGTGTCGTCAGCAGGAAGTCTGTAGTTTTGACCCTACGCCCATTATAATGAATGTGTTTCTACATACAAAGGAAGCTCCGCCTATATGCAAAAGCTCGAAAATCAGCTCAAGGAAATTATAGAGAAGTAATCGGATAGAAAAATGATGTTGATCTTAATCCGAATGCTGATAAAATTAAAATAAAAACTAGTTTCATGTAGCTCGCCCACATTTCTTTCAAAAACTAGACCCTTGCCATCGGCATGGATAAATGTTGAATGAAATAACAGGACAAGCTTTTCCTCACGAATCGTGCGTCTCTATTTAACGGTTCCTTTCACACGAGCTGCAGATTCCATTTTAGTCCTCTTCCTACTCATCTAGAAATGGTCAAGGGACTACTCTCGGGCGCACTCAAAAAATATATTCTGCATCTGGAAAGGCATTTTCCTCATTGCCCAGGGAGCATGTAAGGACAATAAAAATCGCCAATGAAACATCCGTAGAATCTGCGCGAGTACCTCGCTGAATTAGATCGTTGTCCACGCTACAGGTACAATTTTTTGTTGGCAATCAATGGGGGGAAACGACCTACTTGCACACCAATACACGAAATACAGCAGGTTTCTCTCAGGTTATACGGACCATTAGCTCCAAATACTTATTTCTTCTTTTTCAAACCGTTCAGGCAGAAAGTTGTTTGCATACTTTCAGGCCCAGGAATTCTGGCAGCACTTCTTCCAATCCAAAGCGGAGACGGAAAGGCCCGAATCAACGAGGCGCGCGCCTTCCAGAGCCACCACAACGTTCCCTCCGCCCACTACAGTGAAAGAGAGGGCGTCTCCTCCCCCAACCATCATTCTGCCGATAGCAGAAGATGAAAATCTGTCCTCGTCCGAAGAAAGAAACCCGTCGTTGCTGCTGCCGGTCTTGCCGGAGGCCCCACTGGCGTGGACGGTGCGGCAACCGCCGACGGCAGTCATACGACCCACCACAACCACTAGTCACTCACCCAACAGGATCTCGACATGGTCCTACGTCGACGGACCTGCGAACGCCAGTGGAGTGATCGTTTCCAGTGAAAAACCACTTTCCACGAGCGCAACCGAAAGGTCTTCGTCGGAGCCGACGCAATCGATTACAACCGCACCAACAGCAAGAAGAACTGCCACACCTGAAACCACTACTGCAACACTAACAACTGGAAAACTTACTTCTGAAAGGCCCACTACTGGAAGACTTACAACTACAAGAACTACTACTACAAGAACCACTACTTCAAGACCCACTACTGGAAGACTCACTACTGCGAAAACCACTACTGCAAGAACCACTGCTGGAACACCCAGTACTACAAGAACCACCACTGCAAGAACCACTACGGCAAAACCCACCACTACAATAACCACCACTCAAAGTCCCACTACTACAATAATTACCACTGCGAGAACCACCTCTGAAAGACCAACTACTGTAATAACGACCACAGCAAGAACCACCACTGCGAGAACCACTACTTCAAGACCAACTACTGCAATAACGACCACAGCGAGAACCACCACTGCGAGAACCACTACTTCAAGACCCACTACTGGAAGACTCACTACTGCAAGAACCACTACTGCAAGAACCACTGCTGGAACACCCAGTACTACAAAAACCACTACCGCAAGGACTACTACTGCAAGACCCAATACTGCTGAAGTCGTCGACACTGTTGCATCTCAGCAGTTTAACATTGGTCCTCCAACGTCAACCTCTCGGTTTGGTCTTGTTACATGGAGTTACGTGCTCGGTCAAGACAAGGAAAAGCAAGAGGTCGTTCTAGAGAACACATTGCAGAACGGTCCACCCTACACTTTCGTGAACCCTGAAACAGAAAATGAAATTGATGAAATCGAGGAGAGTGCGACGAATCGCATCAGTTCGACGACACAAGATGAGACCACACCCTTCTTCTTGACGACGAGCCGTCCATTCATCAACTTGATACACCTGGAAAATCCTTTGCCCATCAGGCCGATCACAGATCACAATTTCATAGCGATCAGGCCGATATCCGAAGACATTTTCGGTACCAATAATCCGACCCAAGAAGTCGAAAGCTTCGAAACCGGAACCGAAGTACCCCTCCCTGGGGTAGTACTTCCAGGTACGCCCCTTCTGATCACTCGACCTTCGTCGACCCTTCTGATCACTCAGTCCACTCAGTCTCCAGCGACCCTGTTTTTCATCCCATCAGTCACTCTTGGACCTTCATATACGGTTCATTCTCCTCCTTTGACAGCTACAACACCCCCTTCGACTACCACCAGTAGTACCACTACAACTACCACAACTACTACCACTACTGCCGCTACTACTGCCTCGACGACAAGCTCGACAACAAGCTCGACAACGACTCCTCGGCCCAATTGGGACTATCGCACAAGTAAGAACGCTCAGCCTTCCGTCTACTTATTTCTCATGTGTTTCTAGCTCGTGGCACTTGCTTTCCTGTTCTTTAAGTTTCATCTGCTGGATCGAATTAAATTGTAACGTCTGGGTTTCTTCAAGAGTTTTGAATTTGAAAGGTATCACTCGTTTTACATCTTGATTCGAGATCCGATGCAGAATGAATGATATCTATCACTTGTAAAGTCTTAAGAGCAGCACAGCTACAGCTTCAAGCAGCAGGATAACGGATAGGCTTCCCTTCCAATCCAAGTTTCTCGAGGTACCGAATGTTTCGATGCCGAGGAATGCATTCATTTGATGATGGTTTGGTTTGGTTTGGTTTGATGGTTTACCCTGAGCTACAGTACAGTATAGGGGATGGCAATCGAAGGAAAGTCCACATGGTCCCGTTTGTCGTCGCCAGATTGCGGTGTTCGGATGATCCCGAAACAGGGGAGGATCGTTGGAGGGACAAAGACGCATTTCGGGGACTGGCCCTGGACCGTCCTGGTGAAGGAGAGCACGTGGCTGGGGCTCTTCACCAAGAACAAGTGCGGCGGGGTCCTCCTAAACCACAAATATGTGGTCACGGCCGCGCACTGCCAGCCAGGGTCTGTATCTTCATCTCACTTTTTCCCGGATGTTCGCGATGAAACGTGCTTGTGATTTCAGTGCCCTAGGTTTTTTTCCACCTTTATGAGAGTGATGTCGTAGTAGAGACCACTATGGGCCAATGTGTGCGAATGAGATATGGTAGTCACAAAAGAAACGTATTTAATCGGAAACTAGTCCAAAAAAGAAATGCCTGAGCTTAATCTGACAGGAACCGTCACATGGTCCTTTGCATCACTTCCGAGGGAAAGTGGAAACCCTCTTGTAGGCCCTTTCATAATCTCGAAAAAGAGGAAGTTTGGACTCACTTGGCTGAACCTGGTTTTTGCCTTGCAAGCTATTACTCTGCACCATATGACAGGCATGTTATTATCCTTGATAAAGAGTTATAATGACGTGGCCGTTGTTGTACAGTTGGAAGCGTTACCGAGCCGGCAGCTCCGAACTTTCGTTTCTTCCAGCAATAATTCCACACGGTAGATTCTCTGTATCTCTAAAAAGTAAGGCCCGAATGCACAAACCTCATTTGAAGGAGACAAATGAGCCTTTAAACTAAAGAGCTATTTTTTCCGAAAGAGTCCATGGATTCTCAAGGAACCGTTAACTAAAGGAGATTGCAACATTCGGGCTTATGCATTCCAAATTTTGAGGCTGACATCAGGAATCAGATCAAAGACATCGGAAACGGAAGCTGACGTGGGAAAAAGACTCATACTTTATGTACGAGGTATACAAGCTCGCATATCCTTAGTCATGGTTCTCATAGGGAGAGAGCGAAACACGTGAAACAGTAGTATTCCAATATACGCGAGAGTCTGCATGCAATTCGAGCTGATTTTTGTATCATACAATTTTGCCGAAATGAACATCCTGAAATAGGAAAGTATTCCTAGCTACTAAGAAGTCAACATATGAGAAAATGTTTTAACATTTGATAATTTGCACCCATGTGTCATTTTCCTCACGCAAACGTGACGCCCACACGAGTAGAGCATTTGAGTACAGATTTCTTCGCCTCCTAATCGCAGATTCCTAGCGTCGCTGACGGTCGTGTTGGGAGAGTTCGATCTGACCGGAAACGTGGAGCCCATGAGGACAGTGGAGAGGAACGTGAAACGAATCATTGTCCATCGTGACTACGACCCCAAGACTTTCGAGAATGACATCGCCCTCTTGGGTTCGTTCCGCTGTGGATACTTTACTAAAACGAGACTCCTGGGTTTCTTGCTGGTGGACTAGAATTAGTACTCGTAATAACATACCATTCAAAAAATATCTGAGGATATCGCAGATGATGAGAGAACCTGTAACTCGTATCAGCTCTGTTTCCTCATCTAATGAAGGTATGAAGGAGCAATGGGCCACATTTCTATTGGGAAAATACAAAGGATATATTAGTAAATATACGGAGTTCTTTTAAATCCGCATGAAAATATCGGAAAGTACTGACGATCCCATTGCGTTAATGCATTTCGATCTACTTCGTAAATTTCTACAAAATGCAAATGAAGCAGTCAAGTTTTTTTCTTTGATCCTACGTGAGATTGAGGTCGAAAGTTGCTTGCTGTCAGTACTTCTAACAGGATACGACAGGATATGCTATAGTACTCGGATGACAGCAAAGGAGGAACAGGTTTTATCAGACGATCGAGCCCTTCATTCCGTGCAAAGAGCGTGTCAAGAACAGTGTTGTTAGATGATGGGTGTCGTGTACGTCTGAGCAAAAGGAACATGAAGAAAATAGAGGCACCTTAGCAGAATCGTCTGGGGAAAGTTCGAGTGCATGACCTCTGAACGGTGTCGATTTGAATTTTATTCAAACGAGTTTGAGTTTTATTTGAATGAATTGTAATTGAAAGAGCCACCATTTTGCATAATGTTATTATGCCCATTTTGGTCACCGCTTCCATAACCTATTAACTGTGTGCAGGGAAAGAGAAATGTCCTTAGTCGAGTTCCCTAGTTTCAAGTCCTAGCAGTTGATAAAAATAAGCCAGATTTAAGTTTTCGTCTTCATATTATCAATTTCAACTAAAGAAATCTATTGAAGCTGGCCCGTTTGCTAAAACTATCGCATGTGATGATTGCAGAGCTGGCCTCCCCGGTGGAGTATCGGCCGCACGTCGTCCCCATCTGCTTGCCGGACGACAATGAAGATTTCGTCGGGAAGAAAGCCCTTGTCGCTGGATGGGGAAGAACTAAATATGGTACGTTCGTTTCTCGTCGCGATCATTCCATGTGGCTTAGAGAGGGAAGCTTGAGACACGAACGAGCATCTTATACCTTGAGAAGTAAGCGATATATGGACGTATGGAAGAATTATGATGGAAAGTAATTGCATGATTCACTTGAAATTCTCCCACTTCCAATGGAAGACTTGCCATAGGCCTTTAAAATTGTCAAGTCACAGTACCAAACTCGAAATGAGTATTTAGAAAGCCACTGCACGAAAAAGGAAGTGCAAAGCAGATATGTATAAAAGCAATTTTCCAATTTTCCATTTTCCAATATCCAATTTTTTCTCCAAAGATTGTCCCTCTCAGTCCTGTGATAGGCCATAAGGAAGAGGAAAAGACGAAGCAGGCATTATAGTCACAACTTCAGACATCGAATTAGCGAAATTCCATTATGGCTTCCCCGCGTGGAGTAGTTCTGAGCTCATTTCTACATGCTAATCCTGCTGCATAAATATCGCTTTTCCGCTAGAAATGTTATGAAATTCTCCCCTCAGGATAACGTTTCTGAATGACAACATTAACACGTACATGAAGTGGAATAGTTACGTGACTCTGTCTCTGAGTGACAGAAATGTGTTAAGGTATTGAGTAATTTATATATATGTAACTTATAGAATATCTTTTGAACTTTAAATACATTGTTTTGCCCTTGTAACTTGGAGAAATTGTCAATACTTAATTAATCGTGGAGGTGAGATATTTCAAAATACCTACCAGATCAGCTGGAGTCTTGAAACTGATTTTCGTATCATATTTTGCTGGACAAATTCTTGAAAATAGAGAATGACTTCCTCGAATCTCTAAGCGATGGCATACTGCAAATTCTGTGGACAGTTTCATAGTCCCAGGTTTTGGGGCTTTATGTCTTTTAGTTTTGTAATTCTTATTTGTTCAATTTCTCCGAGTAACTATTAAATTTATTGTAAAAATTCAATTGTGATCCACCCATCAAAAAATAACTCTTCCACTCTCAACTATTAGTTTTCCCCCCTCTCCGAAGTCGTGATTTGTTTTCAGTTTATTTACTATGTATAACGATGATCAATCGCAGGAGGGACTGTGCCTGACGTCCTGATGCAAGTGGAGGTGCCAATCATGACCAACAGCGAGTGTCAGGCTATGTTCTACAAGGCAGGCCACCCGAAGGCCATCCGGGAGTCCTTCATGTGCGCTGGATACCCCAATGGAGAGAGGGATTCTTGTGAAGTAAGATCCTCTCTTCTTCCTTCAAACTCTTCTGTCTTGCATGATTCATATTCCTCAAAAATGTTAAGTGATACTATGAAACATTTTCCATTCACGAGAATCTGTTGTGAGAGATACAAGGCGAATGACACTATATAATGTGCACTTAGTAAGATACGCAGCATTCGACATGGGTCCGAGAAAAAATTAGAAACAGTCCGTGCCAATGTAGTTTTTCTTCGCTTATGGCCTCGGCACCTCGATAAGCAGAAACAAAAAGAGCTCGCAAACCGCTTCAGGGTGCCATGTTGCAATGGGAATAAACGTGTGTGAATTCACTTTATAACTTTATCAAGCGGAAAAAAGACTTTATGGTTCTGTCTCATGGGACGTCCTTGCGATCACATATTCCATTTAAATTTCGTCAAAGTAATCTCTCAAACGGGTGTACTATTACCAAGAGAGGAATACGTACTTAAAAAAATTATTGAAGTCTCACTAGAAACTGACTAAATCCTCAGCTTTTGCCAGCAATCGCCCACAGTTACTTATTTCCCAGTGCATATCTCTTTGAGATTGCTTACTTTTGGAGACATTGAAAGTTCACGTGAAGCTTCCACAAAGCGTGGAGAACAGTTTAAGTCCTAGCTTCTGTTATTCGAACTGGAAGGGAAGTCATACTTAAAACCTCAGTATCAGACTCGTGCCATATTCTCATTCGAAGCAGTGTTTCAAAGTCAGTTCATGCCCCAGATATGGCAAATTCCATATTTGCACACAATGCAACATTTGCGATTCCAATGGCCCATTCAATCATGTGTGTGAACCATTCATCCGTAAGAGGGCTCTAATTGAACCGTCAGAACATGTGAACATGTGGGATGGGGGTCACATTTATCCATCAGCTTTGCTGTCATATGCGTTCAAATGCTTGATTCGTTATTTGTCAGACGGCGTTAAAGTAAAAGCGTAGGAAATTCTTCCAATGGATCGCCATGGCACTGGGGAGATAAGACTCAGCTGTCGTGTGGAAAGACGAAGATTTCTCCTTTTTCCTTCGCTTCGAAAAATAGGGTCAGTTCTGCTTGAAAAAAAAGAAGTCATATTCGCCCTTTCGTTGGGAATGCAGCGCTATCAAAGGGCATTTATGCGGGGTGCTGCGGCGTAGTCTGTGTCTGTAACATGATAGCTCCCCATCCCTCAGAGTCACCTACTCGTCCTGTGACCCATTTTCGGCTCTGCATGCTCTGCTCACGGTCTGTTTTCCCACTTTTCGGGAAATGTCATTGAAATGAGGTCAGTTGTTCATGCGGTTGGAAACTTCTCACGGTAGGCTCAACGGTATTGGATTGTTAGGCCGAGGGTGACGCTCGAGAGTCAAAGACTCCAAATGAAATTAAAGTTCGAGTCTGGAAGAGACAAAAAATTCTCAAGCAGCTCCAGGTCCATCGTCTTCATTGAGAATCTTATGAACTCATCAATCCTATGTTGGAACCGATGGGTAGATCTCATTTTACCTTGTTTCCCTCAGTCTGCCATGGCATGGTGCTGAAAAATATTGCTAAAAAAAGGAAGCCTTGCTGAAGCCCAGAGCAAATTCTCCATTAAAAAAAATAATAATCACCCATTTTTACTCCCTATTTTGAAGCTTGGTTATTTGTATTGGCCTCCCCGAATGAATGCATTACAGGAAACAGTAAATAACATTCGTCATCTTAAAAAAAAGTTGTTGGCCTATATTGCTTCCCGTGTTTTGCCCTGTTTGCCTCTTTGAATGCCTCAAGCAGTGCTTCCCAGAGAGCGCAGCTCAAGGAAGATCTCTGTTAATTGTTCCTTTTGTTTACAGGGAGACAGTGGAGGACCCCTGATGCTCCAACGGGAGGACGGTCGATGGGAACTGGCAGGAACCGTTTCTCACGGCATCAAATGTGCGTGGCCGAATCTCCCCGGTATTTACATGAAGATGACTTACTACAAACCCTGGATCCTAAGAGTCATCGAAAGTTGATTCCCCATCACTGAATGCATTTCCCTGCACTTCGGGAATCGTGATAAATTTATGCCTCTACTATTTGCACAATACAGGCCCCATCCAGATTTTTGATGGCCTAGGTTGTTTTGCAATCGCTGCTCTGATTGCAGCGCCTCGTATATTTTTTGTTGATCAAATCAACCTGAGAAGTAAGCATTTTCCTTCCCCTCGAAGACCCAACCGAGGCTGTCTTTTTCTTTCGCCTTTAGGCGAAATGGACAAACAAAGGCAATCGATATTCATTGAAGTTGTATCGATCGAGTTGACATTCCACCCTGGAGAAGATTCGAATCTGTGCCGTCGGGAGATCTCTGAGGAAAGACTTCGCTTTGCTATTTATCCGAATAATTTATTTGGTTACAGCTATTGCTGCCTGTTCAAGATGAATAAATTTCATTCATTTTACCATTTTTTGCTCAATTCGTTGGATACTTCCCATCATCATATCAGTTTCTTGAATAAGATCTGCGAAATTCGATGAGACGAGTTTCACTCGACTGGGGCCGGAGAGACTGGGACGTTATGAAGGATGTAAAATCGACTTTCTATAGATAAAGAACTCTGGGGCTTTGAATCTCTGCGTTGTGGACGCCTTTGTCAGTCCTAGCCTAAATAACTACTGTCATAACACTGGTGCAAGAGCTTGGGAGCAGAGACCTGTTTCTAGTTTAGTTTAATCCATCTTTTCTCTACAATGTGTAGTTGACGTATTCAGTATAATTAATATCCTACTTTTTCATACGTTTTCTCACAACTTGAGTAGGCCTAAGACCTTCGCAACGGCCCAGTTTCTTCCATCCAGTAGCATAAAACAGTACATGTATTGTCAACAACAGCAAGAAAGTGAGACGATTTTTGGAAACTACTTGATGTCCGATACTTCATGAGGAGTTTTCGGTCAGCACTTGTCGATCAGAAGGCAATGAACCGGCGAGACCGAAGATTTGTCGAAATTCGCCAACCAGTGCCTCGCGCAGGGACTGCAAAAATAAAGCATAAAATGCCGCATGCCTGGGAAATTCTGGATATCGAACATGGAAAGGTTTTGGGGAAAAAAAAAATTGAAAACATTTGCACGAGCGAGCTACGCAGTAGTCCAAAACTATTAGCAGAAGCCATTACTTCCTCAAAAGTCCGCAAATATTCCCACGTAGAATTATTTCTTGGACTTTCGATGGCTCAATATTTTTTCAAATTCCTACGCCAAATAATAATACCATCTACGAACTGCCACAGCAGAGCATGCCTTCAAATCGTATATCATAACCGATCAGCACTTTTCAAAAAATGGCAATTAAAGGCTCAGAATGAATAAGCTTTTTCTGGACGTAAGAAACTCAACTAAACCCTTTGTAGTAAATGATCGAGATGGAGTTCGCTGACCTGAGTCAAGTCTCTTTTGCGGACGTAGAGAAACACTTCTACGAAGGCGATCAGAAGAGCCAGGAATATACTGATTCCTAGCGCTACAAAGATCCCACCTATTGAATTCATGGAAAATATTTTTTAAAAACCTAATAAAGTTGAAAACTTTAATCTAGTTGCATTGAATGCATTAATGAGCTAACCTAGATGAGGTAAGTCTAGTTGAGGCTGGTCGAACTGCTTAGTGGTGTCAGGGCACTTGGAGCGATCCTTCCAATATTTCATGTAAAGAGCTTGCAGGGCACCTTGTTCTTGGAGCTGCAAGATTCCTTTGTTCACTTTATCCGTCCAGTTCGAACCTTCGAGAAAAATGGTTAAAATTCGTTAGTTTTTAATGGCGAAAATGCGATTGGATGTTAGATTAAGGGGTTGAACGCTTTCTTGATGGTTTAATGAACTTGATGCAACCACTTCATATTACTAAAGGTTTCATCCGCAATGATTTATTCTGGAAAAAATACTACTCACAATAAGTTTAGCAACCAATTCTCCTGAATAAAAAGAAATAGCAAAAAACTTTGAAAATACCAAATCTTGTATTCCATGTATTCCATCTTTGCAGAATACAAATTTGAAGAAAGCTGTAGTTCGCAGGGAAAATTGTCCCAACTTTCGTTTCTTTAGTAACGAGTAAGACCACATCCTACTCGTGGGTATGCATCTGGAGATCCTCTGGATTTGACCCTGGAGAATGTTGGCTATTCCTGCCATAGAGGAGCTTCAAATTGTTGAAAAGTCTGAAGAATCTGTGGGTGGCGGTCAAAGTGGTTGCCCACCAGCTCCCAATCATGCTGAAGAGACGCAAGAACGTGGAATTGGTTGGCCCGTTCATTTTACTTGATTGATTCTGCAGCAGGAATTAGTTGGCCATCTGTGCCCAATAAGGTCTCGCATTATCATCTAGGATGGTGACCTATTCGCTAATATGGCAGAGCAGGTGGGTGCAGTATTTCATCGCTCTAGCATCGCCCTGTTCGATTTCCATGGACAATCTGCAAAGAACACCTACCGATGACATTGACACCTTCCCACTCCTCTATTGTGCCTCGACTATATCGATCATGTTCCTGAACCGCAGCATTGGCAAACCTCTCGCCTTGGCGTCTGTACACACACATTTAAACGATGTTGAGAAACGAGATACATCTGTGATCAGCGTAAAACGCCATCACTCTTGATTCCATCGAGAGCTCTGAAGCAATCATGGGGACGTCAACAGTAAAATTGTGTGTGAGCATTCTCACGGCTGGATGGCGAACTAGCAAACCTGTAGCTTGGAGACGGTTTCTGACTGTCGTTGAACCCCTGTAGTTGTCTGCAGTTGATGCCGTTGCCTTGGGCATTTGAAAATCTAGACATTTCCATGTTGTGAACTTCAAAGTTCACCATTTAATTAGAATTGTTCAGCGGTGACGAACGTGTATCGGTTGGTACATGTCGATTTCCATTCAGCATCTTTTAACCCGTCGTAATCATTCCTAAAAAACAATACATTCATCAATTTCAAAGTTCACCATTTAATTAGAATTGTTCAGCGGTGACGAACGTGTATCGGTTGGTACATGTCGATTTCCATTCAGCATCTTTTAACCCGTCGTAATCATTCCTAAAAAACAATACATTCATCAAATCCTTAATTTTTTTTCAATGTTAGGGAACAATACCCTACAGTAAAGCCAACAGGAGAAAATATGTAGCAATTTTTTTAGATTTTATATTTATAATACTACCATCGTGAATATCAAGGGTTGCTAAACTTTTTTGTGGGTTATATATATATTTCAATTTCTCACTCTAAATAATGTGGCCAATTCAAATGTCCAATCCGCCCAACATATTTAGTCCTACATATAATTCTTTTGCCATCATATTTTGTACTATTGCAAAATGGAAAAAAATAGCACGTGCAAGCCGAGACTGCAAGCAGATAGAACTTCGACGATGGGAAGGAGTTTCGTTCCGGTATCCGTGAAGCTACTTTAAGCCCAGGGTGTTGCTGTTCCAAAAGTGTAGCTCACCGACGTTCCATGAGCCGCCTGCATCAGAGGTACTACTTCCGCTTACAGGGTGGATTCTTTAGCACCCGATCCACTCCTTCATCTAAGTTCGAGGATGAGAGTTCCGGGTGCGAAGCCAGATATTCGGCGATCTTCTGGTATTCGGGAATCTGCGACGTCTGTCAAACATCGAATTGTACTTCAAGAAAATATTCGAAAAAGTTTTATAAAACGAACGGAAACATATAAGATTTTTAAAATATTTTAAAGACGAAAAACAAATTAAATGTTTAGTAAATGTTTCTTTGTCTTGCCCTTCGGCATTATTTCCTTCCAAACGTCTGTTCTTTTCTGTTACCGTCGACTGACCTTGAAATACCGTTGCGTGGAACCCCCTTTGATGGCCCCGAAATTGACGGCTCGATCGGCAAGGTCCTTCCAGGAAGAAACCTTGGGTCTATAATGCCCCGTCGTGAACTCCTTCGCCACCATCGAGCTGTAGAGGACGAGGATGAGGAAGGAGAAAGACCACCAGATCCCCGTCAGGAGTCTCGTTGACAGGGCCTGCGAGATAAACAATAGTTTTTTTTATTATTATGTACGGCCATGTGCAGCATATGAAGCATACATTACTTGTGAGCTCCACAACGAAGACATGAATTTACTGCAGCTGACAATATCGAATTTACCCCATAGTTGCAGGCTTCAAAATGAAGCAATGTATCTGATTTATGTCATTTTTTGCAACAGGCAGCGTTGGGGAAATTTTGTACAATTATATCCGCATTTAATCGTGCAATCTTCTAATTCAGATCCCAGCCGTATACCCCAGCGACTCAAAGAATGGCAAAAAGAAATATAGAAGATCGAAGGCAGTTTTCCCAGCTTTTCTTCCCTCCTGCAAACTTTGCTGAAGGACGCAGCACTCATCAATATGCGCAGTAGTGCCTATTCCCCTTTTTTCAACCCCTTCCCCTTACAAAATTTCACTTCCTATTATTCCTCTCTTAGAGCATAATGGAGAAATTGGGTATACTTCTTAAGGCCCGTTCACATAGTCCTTCGGCGAGGCCTCGCCGCAGCCTCGCCGAAGGTGCAGCGCAGACATGTCTGAACGCGCCCATAGAAAAGAACGGAATTAATGTCTACGCCGAAGCAACACCGCAGCAGCGGCGCACCTACGCAAGGAGTTCAAGGAGCCAAACTTTTGTTACGGATAGCCAATGAGGAGTTGTCGACGTACTTACGGAAAACCAATAGGAACGCCGATTGATATGGCGGCCAGCACGAGCTCTGAAAACCTGAATCAGCCTAGCCTATATGATTGACTCTAGGCTTGTGTAGTCGCTTATGGTCTCAAAAATTGTACGCTGCCATCTTCATTCCAGCATCGAACTGAGATTGGTGCAATCTCTTTGTCTGCTCACGTTTACCATTGGTTCTCCGTAAGTGAGCGTCGGATAATGTGAACGAGAACCTACGCCGCACCTTCGGCGAGGCTGCGGCGAGGCCTCGCCGAAGGACAATGTGAATTGGCCTTTACCCTTTCGACAGAAAATATATTCCCGCAATTCTGTCAAATCTCCCCAGGATATGGAGAAATCAGTATCTCGTTTTTAGCGGATGCCGACTTCGTGCCGATAAGTATATTCCATTTCTACTCCCCACCCTTATTAAGTAGCCAAACTGGGGGAATTTTTTGGGGAGATAGCCTAATCAAAAAGAAATTACTGTTGAGCGAACCCTTTCCTTTTTTGGCGATGCACCATTTCGCTGTGAGCTAATAAAATTAGTTGTATATTTAGGCTTAACTGCAGACTCTTGTCCCATCCCCCACGGTTGCCGGATATCGTGCTGGAGTTAAATCGGATTCATGACATTTGTGTCAGAGCCAAGGTCTTCTGTTTTTTTTTTTTAAATGAAGGATACATTTTTGTGCTGAGTTTATGGGACGAGCTGAGATTGAAACAGTGGCTAGCGGTTATCGATCGATGTGGTGGGATACGGATATACCGTGCATGGAGATTCTTGCTGAGAATAACGTCCAACGAGCATTTGTATTTCGGAGGAAGTCTGTACACCAGGGCTTCCCAACCCAGGGGTCGCGACCCCATTTAGGGTCGCAAAGATAATATTTGGGGTCGCGAACCGGCAACTAAATGCAAAGTAACGTTTTTCTTTGCAATTTTAGTGCATAGGTAGGGGAGCCTGTCTAACTTCGCCCAGTGCATGGGGTCGGGAACAGTACGAAATTGATTTTTAGGGTCGCGCGTGAGAAAGGTTGGGAAGCCCTGCTGTACACAGACCTCGTCGAGATAGCTGGAGATAGCTCCAGATAGGTCTAAATTTACACGTCCTCACCGAGATATTTCGAAAAACTCGAAATAGGCCCAATTGGTCTAATTGGCTCCGTAAGTCGAGGGCTGAGATTCCTTTGAACACAAAAGGTAGGCCAAGGCCTGACGTGAATTCCTTCCTTTCCGTGTGGGTTAGGCCTAGGTCTAACGTTTGTGAGTCCGTTGAGATGAGGGGGAGGGTGGTAGGGTTGGTTGAAGAAAGTTTTCTAGTCTTTCAAATATGGTCTTCGAACTATTAATACTTCATTACACGATGACGGCATTGTTTTGTCCATTCTTAGAGGGAACAATGGGAAGATAATGGCAAACAGAAAGATGCTGGCACTACTCTCCTATTACAATGAATCCCACTCAAAGAGACAACGGATGCGTGACGATGAAGCACTCTAGCATATGAAGGTGAGACGATTGAAGAAACGGATCAGTTTGACTTCACTAGAAGATATCTATCTCGAGTAGATGAGAGGGTTCCAGTTTGTAGACGGGAAAGCTCGATCCTTGAGAAAACTGGTGAGGTCGACGGAAAATGTGAAACACGAGCCCACTCTTGTTTCCCATCCTCCACTGAAAATTATAATTATTGGCAATTTTTTCAGCGCCGACTCGAGGAGACTCGAGATGAAGTGAGGTTGATTAGTCACGTGTTTCCTATCGAAGGAAGGCTAGCCGCAAGTTGGCGAATGAGCAGAGCAGAGAAAGCTTCGAAGTCGAGTTAATGCGAGGTAGTATTCCATTTCATCAATTGTGAATGGTGGCAGTGGAAGATTGCAAGCGTTGTAATAAGTCAAAGGTGATCTTGGGATATTAAGACAAATGGTGTACGAACGGTGCTGAAAGATCCACTTTCTGACGGATCCCCAAATGGATTCTGGAGTGTGAAGAAACGTGATAAAAGTTTCCAGATTTATCAATAATGTACAAATCGTCCTTAAATGCCTTTACGTAGAATGTGTGTGTACACTGATTGCTACTAGTAGCATTCAGAGCCACTACCTTCCACAACTTCTAGAGTACATCCTTCGTGCAGAAGACCTCTCTCCCCCCCCCCTCCCCCCATCTCATTTCAAATTTACCGCAGTAAATTATTCTGCAGGAATGAATAGGGATGTCGCCTATGGTTACACTATAGCTATGTCGCTCCAGACTAAGCTTCCCAATTCCCGAGGCTGAGTCCGTTACCCAGAATCGGGAATATCCGAGATTGCTCTTATCCCTGCCGTAATCGAACTTCGATTAACTTTTGATAAGTAATCGAGAGAACACTAAAGAATGAATGAACATATTCCTAAGACATCGTATCCTGATTAATGAAACCTCCGAAACACATGCCTTCTTCCATAAATCGTCCGGTTGCAAGCGACGTTTCTTTTTGCATAAAGTCGTGGTACGTGAAAAAAAAGAAGCGCATGGATAGTGTCTGGACCATACCTGCGGCATTTCCTGATTCCCCCTTAGGAGAAGAGGAGTGAAGGCGGCCCAAAAGGTATTGAAGATGCCAAAGACAGGTTCTCCGCTCTCTGTGGACCTCCGCCGCTCCTCGGGAGAGCACCTGGCCACTACCCAATACGCTAACGACACGGCCACGTACATGATTGCCACGGCTATCCACGTGGACAATGTGAAGGGACGCAGGAACATCCATCCACTACCGGAGTCCACGGGAAGATGCTGTGAAAAATATGTGCATCATTTAAAGTTGCTCGTTCAGTGGTCTTCAATTGGATATTATGAAAGAAATGTAAATTTCCTATCTTTAAAAATTAAATTTAATGAAATTTCATAATTTCTTAGTTAAAAGCAGATCTTTTGTGAAACACTTCAAGTCACGTACAATAATACTTAATCTTAAAAATTAAATGAAATATGCTGCAAAACTCCCATGAAAATAAATTACATTTTTATATCGAAAATGGAAGAAGTTGCTCTTATGAAAATGTATTGTGTCACTTCGAAGGTTCACCGTGTCTGTACACCGTTCTAACATCCCAATATTTTCCTCAACTCTATGCCTCTACCGAATGCTGGAAGTGTTCCCATGACCGAGACGGAAAAGCTTTCCTGACCTTGTAGAGAATGCTTATGCCAGTGTACATCCAGGGCTTCGAGAAGACAACCGCATCCGAACGACCCGACGTGATCGTGAGAGGAGCTGCTGCCAGGTCTGCTTCCTGGTTCAGACATTAAACAATGGCTCTGAATAGGACATGGAGAAGTTAGGGAAGGACAACGTCATTGTCGTTTCAATTTACGTTATATGATCCCATATTATAAACATACATTATGATTCAGTACCGCTATTTATCTCAATATATATCCTGTAGTTCACGTTTCTTATGATTTGGTGTAGTATACCAGGAAAAACTTGGGATATCGTCGAAGACAACATGGAACTTCTTACGTAGAACACCAAATTGGGCTTCTCAAACTGATCCTCGTTTTATTTCTTAATTTTTTAAAATGATACTATTTGATGCTTCTACTGTTTTGCGCTGTGATGTTAGAAATGCTACGAAAAGCAGAGCCGATCGCATAAGTTTATCATATAGAAAAGGGAATGGATGATGGGGTATGAGGGCTCGGTGAGCACAGCTTTCTTTCATACAGGAGGGCGTCCCCAGCCGGCGAAAGTTATGTAACAAATGCAATAAGAGAAGCATGCGGATAGAGTTCCAACAACCGTAGAGGAAACCAGCCTACATTTTCGGGGCCCACAAATCTATGGATTTAGGGACCTGACAGTATTCTTTGCAGATAGTCTTTCCCTTCTAAGATGCAAGTGATTTACCTAGTACATCGAGGATTTCCTTTAATGTACAAATTTTTCTTGTTTGGATTAGCTCCGGAGTCAAATTGCGGTCCATTCATGCAAACGAGTTCAATGGGAAGAGGAGGATAAAATTTGATATAATTACTCCGGCTATGATTCCTCCAATGAGTCCATTCCAGGTCTGAGTCGCGTTGTTGTAGCTTCCATAGTTACCGTCCTTGACCATGTCGATCTCGTACTCGAAGCCGACCAGATTCCCCAACTGGTCCAGCATGTCCACCAGGAAACCCTCGTATTTCGTGTTGGTCTCGTAATCCTCCCCCGATCGCATCAGGTATGGAGGTTCCTAAGAAACCGAGAAGGAAAACCACCACATGAAATCCATGAAATTGTTTGCAATCATTCATAAACGAGTTACAGTTTTCAGGGGAGAGAGATTATCTTTATTCTTAATGAAACGAGCGCATATTTAGAAGTGATTATTTACGAGCATTATATCGAATGGGAGCAGATACACGCTCACAAGTAATTAATTGGAATGATTTAACCCGTTATATATATTTATTGTTAGTTTCTTTCACCATACTGGGAGAAATCAGAAGTATTAGTCACTTATTCTTAGAAAATAAAGTGCATTCATTAAAATATGGCATTCATCAAATCCACTATATGAAGATCATACTGTATATGCAATGCAGTTATTTACTTTCTTGTTCATTAAAAATCATATTTTCACATTTAATTCATTTAATTTTCACATTGGATATGGATGGAGAGAAAAATATTTCGGGAAAGAGAAAGCAAAATAAGCATTTACTATCCTATATTGTTGTACATGGGTTATTAACGATGGCTGAGAATAGATAATTATTAAATGAAAGAACGCGTCTCCTTTTGGCCTTTTTGCCCTTCCTTCTGATGAATCCCCCTCTTCGGCAGGAAAGTATGAAGAGGTTTTTTATAATTGACAAGTCGATTCTCTGACAGTTGCAATCTTCTTACTCGTCTATTGCAGATCCATTCCCTACGGCGCCGATCCAGTTCCAGCCGATATCAGTGCAAGCTGGGTTGGGGGTCAGGAAGTAGTACAAAAATGTTGCACTTCTGCCATTCCAGGATTTTGAAAATTTAGTGGTAGAAGGGAAATAATTTTAATTTGCTGTTGCGCAGGGGATTGGGGGATGAGGATCCCATCCTTGTTAATGATAATGATTGCGTTTCTTTTATCGCAATATCTCCTGAGGACTGATGAACACATTTTCTATCTTGCCTATCGTGCCTTCGTTTTTCCCACCCGAGACGTTGTCTGGAAACTTAGCAAGTTTCCATGGAAACTTAATTTATTTCTCTGACTGGATGGGGGTGGATATTTTAATAAGCGTAGGACGCGATTCCGCTCTTGTAAGGGCTATGTAAAACCCGACCGTAGGAGCCACATGGGATAGAACAATAAAGGTCACCAGATTCCGCTCAAGCAAAGAAATCAAAGTCCGATTAAGTCGACTAAGGGGCATCACTAGGGGGCTAAGCACAAGGAAAAAGACTATGAAATGGAGTGACTCGACGAGAAACTCACGTGGAGGCCGAGAACTTTCAGAAGAGGCATGGACTGTCTCTTACTCCTCCTCTCGCTTCTCTGCATCTCGCCGGAGACTATGACTGTAAAAGGTGGGACGCCGGCAAGGATAAGGAGAGAGAATAATAATGGATCAAGATAGAAGACATTCGCGACGAATCTGAAAAAATTCTGAGAATATGCAGGCAGGGATGAGGCTATTACTTTGACTAGTACTTTGTGGGACATTCCCAGGACATTGCTCTCTGATAAATCTTGAAAAAAATGGCATGAAATATCTAACAGGAATTTCCCACGATTTCCAAGCGAAGAATTTCCGGATGGAAACCTAGGAACTCGATTAGATTCACACCCTAGACAATCCCCTCGAGCTCTATGGAAGCCG
>CAJPEV010000629.1:87575-103483 GCA_905338385.1 Darwinula stevensoni | reverse complement strand
TTTGTCTTCCGTTAAAGATGGCAGCTCTGCTACAGATTCAGCATTCCACCTTAACCCTTATCAATTAATGAGTTGCATTATATCTACAAGTCTGGGATATTGCAATATGGAGTGAGTTCAGTTATGCTGAAATAATTGTTTTTTGTTCGTACAAACAGGTGGTTGTGATATCCTTCAACCATGAGTTCCCCTAATACCCATGAAGATTTAGGAGTTGAGAGTCTTGAAGGAAACATAAAAAGTGGACTGAACTTGAATAGATGTTCAGAAAGGGAACCATCTCCACATGAGGAAGAAGGTGCCTCTGCAGGGTATCCAGAGCAACAAAGAGGTGAATGGATGCCATCACAGCACTACAGTGGTAATAGAGGAAGATTTCAACAGAGAGGTTCCAAGGGTCGATCGAGTTGGGGGAGTGCTTATTCAAAAGGAGGCTTTCAGCCTGACCATAGGAATTGGCAGAGTAATGGAAGAGATGCTGGTTATTACTCAGATGGCTATTATGTTGAAAATAGAAGTAGTGGAAGTTCCTGTGCACAGGAGCTCATTCGTCATTCATCTGCATCTGATACCATGTCAAATGTAGCTAAGAGGAAAGAGAAGCAGGCTTCAGGAATTATGCTGAATGGAAACAGAGATGAGGATGGTTATCTGGTAGTGTCTGCTGATGGAGGAGATTCCATGGAAGAGAGAGGTATCTCTGGAGATGATGGTGATGATTGGGGCTGGTTCCCAAGAGGAGGACCATCCCAAAGAAATCAAGGTAGATTCAAAAATCCCAGAGGTAGAGGAAGGCCTAGAGGACAGTCACAGTTCTTCAGGCCCCCTAGGAGGGGATTCACCCATAATTTTGAGCTCCATTCAAATCATTCCTTTCCTCAATGGCATCACCATGTTCCCCATGGTTATTCCCATGACCCAAGACGAGGCTATGGCAATAGTAGATTTAGAGGGAGAGCTGTGAGATCCCATTTCCATCCCCACCATAACTTTGAGAAGCCTCATTGCGAGAATTTTCCTCCGTGGCACCTCCATGATGATCATGACCTAAGTTATCATCATCACCATTATCATCATAATCATCAAAGTCATGGTTCTGCTTCATATGGAGAATGTCTCTCTAGAAAAAGTCAGTATATTTTCAGTGATAGTTTTAATCACTAGTCTGATGTAATATATTGATGACTAAGTTACATCTCCTAATAAATACTTCATTTTCTTGGTCAGGTATTCCAATGGAAGTACCAGTTCAGCAGCCACAGCAGGTGAGGGCTTTGATTTCCTGGTATTGGCATGTTGTCAGAATTAGTTACAGATGGATGGAGAATGTGAATTATGCAAACATAGAACATGGTCTGCAGGGTGGGAATAGTTTTCTTATGATTGACTGAACAGGTTATGTTGGATGAGGTTGGAAATGTATATTATTACTGATGCTGAGCTTAAATTCAATCCCCTTCACCCCCAAAAAAGAGAACTAAATAAGGTGTGGAAGTTTCATAGCCATAAAATAAAAATGTTTATAGTAGTGGCAAGTTATAGAGTTCTACCCAGAAATCTCAGAACAAAAAGTTGGGAATGAATGATCAAATTATACCCCATCTATACTGAAGCAGAGAACTAGGAAGTTATATGCTTTGAATGGGCTGAAGAAAATTAGAAATAATTGGGAATATTCATTCCACATTATTTCCTATGGGAGTGTGCATGTCATGCATAGGAGGTAAGAGGGACTTGAAAAACATGTTGTGTCAACTGGGTGAGGTGAACCTATTAAATGCAGCATCCTTCCCTGCCCTTCTGATTAGTGGTGCCCCTGATGTTCCTGTAGACTCTCCTTATGTTTTTATTTGAAAACAATTGCTTCATGGTTGCTATCCCCTGCTGTGAACATTTTTATTACTATTTGGTTCACTATTGCTTCATTATTGCGCCAAGGAAAAGATGGGCAATTGTTCCATGTGATGATAATGAATATTTTCCTTAATCAAGAGGGGTGTATGACTAGCCAAGGTTTGAGCTTTCAATCCAATTGTCTAGCATTGAACTCTGGAAGAAGGTTAATCACTATGTGAATGGGCTGTGAAGTAGGAACAATTTTCTCTTTCAGGATCCAAGAGAGTTGGAGAGAAAAGTCTTGAAAAAGGTTCTGGAAACTTCTGGATTAGAATTGCACATAAATGAGCTCTCTGCTCACTTGGAAATGCCTGTACCACAACTGAAAATATTCCTCAATGACCTCAATCAGTTTCTGATCTCAGAGGAAGACACAGTTTCACTGCAGATTGGCTTGAAGATATGTGAGGCATACCTTCTACCTGATGGATGTTCAGGTGACTGCAATGGTTTGCATATGTGCTACAAATATGTGGCCAAGAAGTGTTCTCGAGGCGACAGTTGTGAGGAAGGACACGACTTCAAGACGAACCACAATACCAAGATTCTTCGAAAATTTCATCTAGAAGATGCAGATTCCCAGTTACTGTTGAAGTTGATGCAATCCTCGGGGGATGTCGTTGTGGTTCCAGGAATTTGTGATTATTACAATGTTGGGGAATGTAAATATGGCAGTGGATGCACAAAAATGCATCTGTGTCTCAACTACATCTTGGGCACGTGCAATGATGGGTGCCAACTGAATCATGACATTTTGGAGTCACACTGTGAAAGGTTACTCAAGAATTCTGGAGTGAAGATGGATTCCTCAAGAAAGGATTTGAAGAATTTCTTGAAGA
Source organism: Darwinula stevensoni (assembly GCA_905338385.1). Classification (NCBI taxonomy): domain Eukaryota; kingdom Metazoa; phylum Arthropoda; class Ostracoda; order Podocopida; family Darwinulidae; genus Darwinula; species Darwinula stevensoni. The sequence continues at coordinate 100,748 of CAJPEV010000629.1, read as the reverse complement.
GAGAGTGGCAGAAAGAGCAAAAACTGGATGCAATTGCTGAGAGGAAAGAAAAGGCTGACCAGGAGAAACAAAGAAGGAGGCAGCTGGAAGAGGCTGCAAGGAGGAAGGTATTCCATGCTGATGAAGATGATGGTGAAGTGGAAGTTCCTGAGGTTTGTATCTTCCTTCTCAACGATCGATGTCTCGATGGAGAAAGAGGTCGCTGCAAGCGTTTACATGCTGGAACGCCTTACCATTGGCAAGTGAAGAATCCTGTTACCAATAAATGGATCAACTTGAGCAAGAACCAATCATTCAGACTTGAGCAGAATTTTGCTGATCCCTCTAAAGTCAAAGTCCAGCTTGACTCATTCACATCAGAGGAAGTGCACTTAACGAAACGGAGTCAACTCAGGAGCTTATTCCAGGATGAGTCATATGAAGTAGATTTCATAGGAATGAAGTTAAGAAACATGCAGACACAGGCAAGAATGGACATTCGAAGGCTTAGTACAGAATCACATGTCATGACTGGTGGAAAGAAGCACTCCACTATGTAAGTCACTTAATATCTCCAGGTGTTTAGGATGTGTTTGTGGAAAGGTTTTGTCTCCTTAGACATTTTATATTAAATGATTGGATTCTCTTATCAGTCTCAGAAGCACCATATCTCAAATTATATGAATAATTTCTAGTGAAAGTGAATTGAAGTGAATTATGGATGGAGTGATCATATTTAGAAAAAATTCTGTATATTGGAATACACCTTTATTCAAAACTTCTCTCATGACTTATCTATGTGTAATTATGCACTTTAGGTGGTTTGATATTAAAAATATCTGATGCTGGTCATTCAAAGAGGCTCATGTTGAAGTCCTCATTTTTCCTTCTATTCCTATTTGTGTTGATGCTGAATTAAATTTTTACTGATTTCATTTGACTCCATAGTTGGTGTTGGCACTTCCTTGACATATCGGGGAAGTGGATGGAATATGGTGCTACCACTGCTGAGCATAGTTCCTCCAGTGACCTGAAATCAGCTGACATAGAGAAGCAGTATTGTACTGCACAGGGAAATGGTCGCATCACCTTCAGTACAAACAAATTCAAATATGAAATCAACTTCCAAACAATGAAGCAGAAGAATCTGCAGGTGGGCTATGATAATCTCTGTTTTGTTAGCTTTATTTTTTAATCCAATCATTTCTTAGTTTATTCCCTACTTGAGTATGCCTTGTAACTGCTTATATGAATGTTCTCGGAGAAGAAATTTTTAGACACATTAATGGCAGAATATGTAAAGTGGGCTATTTTATCAGCATCACTCAGGAAATTCCCTCCATAGAATATAAACAATAATCACATCTTCTTGATTATGCCTCTGTGAGCAGTCCTTCCAGTCCATAAGGTGAAGTTCTTGCATGCTTGCAGTAAGTGAAAGTGGTTGTCTTTTTTAGGGTACTTAAAAACTTTCAATCTTTTGGGAACAATAAGCACTGCAGGGTGAAAGACTTGGGTTCTATTGAGAACGTCACTCCTGTTTGCCTTCAGACTCTTCCAGGAGGTCCAAGGTTCTGTTTGCAATGAGCACTGATGCATTACTATGATGCAGAGGAAAAGTTTCCTGTATGAAAACTTGGAAGCAGACCAGCCACTGTTTCAAAAGGCACAGCTATTACGCCTCCTTGGGATAAAAAGGGCTAACATTTAGGAAGGAGGGTGAGGGATTTAGGTCAATGTGTTCCTTCAATAGCACACACTTACTTGAGATTTAAGATTTTCAGCTGATTCCCATAGTGAGAAGCGTAATTGTTGAATGTGTAGGTGAGGAGGGGGGTCACTGAATGGAAATTTTAAGTTGCTTCATGAATTTGCCTGTTGCAATCTAACAAGACACTCACCCACTCATGCTGCTAATTGACTATTGGTAAGGGGAGGGGCTTCTATTTCAAAGAAGCCTTCCCCTGGGTGCAGTTCTCAGGCCTAGATGAAATTGCCGGTTGTATGACTTTCAGTAGTTTCCCAGATTGCTTAATGCTAAAATATAGTCTTGCGTTCAGTGTTTCCATGTATATTAGCATTTGCTAACCTTACAAAATTATTGTATTTTCCCAGACCAATAAACAGAGGGATATCCTGCGGCGTCCTGCTCCCCCTGATGGATCTAGCAATCAGGTGAATGTTCTCAAGTACCGTCATGTCCCATCCCACTGGGTCCCCATGCAAGAGACAGAAACTTGCAAGATGGTTCCTTTGGATCCTGGATCCCAAGAATACCTAAATGTAGCTGCCCTAATGCCTGGCTTTACTGTTCGGAAGATCACAAGAGTTCAGAATCCATATCTATGGGAGATGTATCAAAATAGGAGATTGGTCTTGTTGAAGAAGTACAATAATAATGCAGGAAGGGTAAATGAAAGGATCCTCTACCATGGCACTCCATCACAAAACATCCAATTCATCAGTGAACAGAACTTTGACTGGAGGTTGCATGGGATTGCTAATGGCTCAAGCTTTGGTCAAGGTGTATATTTTGCAGCAAATCCTCAGACATCTGCAGGGTATTCAAGACGTGGTGGTTGCATGTTTGCTGCAAAAGTCCTTGTGGGTTCTGCTACGGTTGGCAATAGTTCCATGACTCGCCCTCCAGCTGGCTTTGAATCTACCACTGATGGTAGTGGTACTGTGTTTGTGAAGTACCATGATCAGGACTATTATCCTGAGTACTTGGTGGAATTCTAATGTGTTATTCAAATGCCCTTTTTCCTTTATAAATATCCAGCACAAATACCAGTAAATATGTCTACATGAAGCAGGAGTGAATGTTCAGGATGAATTTAGGAAGAGACTTGTTTCCCAACATATCCTTGAGGATTTCTGTTTATCATGTATGTTATTGTTATGCAGTTTGAGCATTTTGAATGCCATGTGTTCAAGGACTGCAAGGGAAAGGTTGATTGCTATCATGAAAACCTGTGATTCTGATTTGCCTTACTCTGTGGGTGCTGAACTTCTGTGCTTTTTGGTGGGATCTAATTTTCTTTTCCTATTGCCTATCATTATGGTGGATGGCTCTTTTTCAGCAATCTTTGGAAGTTGCTTGTCTTTCATGTTTGTTCTTTTCAGTAAATTTTTTGCCATTCCTGTTTCCTGAGAGTAGAGTGACACCAGCAATGCAAGTCATGTTAAGGGTAGCACACATCCAAGGGGGCATGCCACAAGATGAATGGAGAACCTTTTACATCTTCCTGTGTGGCATATTGAAGTGCTCATAATGCAATGGGTACTCACAGGTCGTAAGAGCATGAGGAAGCTACCATATTTTTTCTCATTTTTTTCTCCAATCTCAAGAAATGTCCAAAAAACACATTTTTAGTGCTATCAGGAATGTGCAATGATATTGTATGATAATTATACTAATCCTTGAGGATTTTCTCAAAATTTGTGGGGGGGTTGGGCAATGCTAAAAAAAAAGAAGAGAAAAAAAGAATTCCATTGCTTCAACCTTAATTTTTTTTTTTCTATTTCCAGATCACTTAGAGGTCCAACCAAAATTCAGGTTTTCACTGAAAGCAACTGCTGTGTATGGGAAATGCAGTTGAATAAGTAATTTATGATTTCTCAAACTGTCAATTCTGGCAGCAGGAGTGTTACTGGGCATATAATTTTGGCATCTTAAAAACCACCCCTTTTGGGAAAGGTACTTTGGTGGAAGTTTGTCCTTAAAGATGGGAAGAACCCATGTGGATCTTTTGATTCTATATGCAGTCAGTCCTCAACTAGTGTTCTCTTAGCTGTAATTTTTATAAATTCACTAGTGTTACCTGCCAATTAGGCAAGGAATTGCATGTCCTGAGGGGCTATGTTTACAGTGTTTCATTTTAGACCCTAGATGATTTTGATACGAGTTGAATTATGCAGCTGCTTTGATTTCTCTGATTCCATCAACAGAGAGAGATGCACATTGAAAAATGTAGTCAGAAATTTTATTGCCATTTATTGTCACCACCTATTCATGTTTCGTGGAGATGCATTGGGAAGGATGTTCTAATAATTATTTGCAAGTTGGATATCATGGAGTTAATTTAAGTTGTTATATTTGGTTTTTCCTGCACAAGTATGTATTACCAGGAAGAGAATTGCTTCAATCTATTCTGCCTCTGCTATGCTCCAGTGAATTCTTTTATTGAGAGTGATAGTGCATCTGGTATTATCTTCATTTCGGCTGTGATGGCGTTTCTTGCCTCATGGGTGATACAGTGTCAGTGCATTTTGAGCAAATTATTACAAATGATCCTGCTGGATTGCTTGAGTTGTGTGATACATCTTGTGATATTGTGATAGGATGTGAGGACTTATTTTTTTTTAAACTTGAATAAATGTTTGAGTAAATTCAGGATGCATGAGTTTTATTACTATCAATTGCTCTTATTTGCCACTTCGTACAAATTAAAAACATTATGGGAATACGATTTCAGTGAACGTGGATCTTAACCTGGAGAAATAGAAGTTGTTCCATAGAAAGTTTTGCACCATATTCGATAGGATTTTTCGTTTAGAATTGTCTCTGCGGAACCTGGGCATCTGCCATGCCGAATGAGGGCTTCGACGTTCCACCGAGAGGTTTCCAATTCGGTTGTCATGGTCTGACTGTGGGCTGCATTCGCTTAGTGACTCACTTGGAGATGAAGTACTCAAGCGCGATAACGTCAGGGCAACATGTCGCCCAGCGTGGGATTCGCTCGTGAGGATGAGCGACCTCGCGGGTGACTCTCCAGGTTTAGATGTTTCCGGGGGGTCGATAGGCGCTGAACAAGCGGAAACCCAGGTTAGAAGAGTAGAAAAGGTTGGGCTACATCCCAGCGGGGGGGCTCGAGAGCCAATGACGTCACTGGTATGCACTCTCCTCGGCTGACTGATAAAATCTCCTTTTTCTAGTCTATTTCTCCTCTGTTAAAAATGTCATATCGGCTAGTTTTTTCTTGCCATATTACCTTGCTCTTTGCACCTCCATTCTATTGCGCTTAAACGATTGCATCTCTAGATTGTGGTGCTGCCAGGATCATGGCATTCGCAGATGCCGGTACTACGTGCAGTCACCGCCTGCAAGAACATCTGATGATTTTGGAGCCGATGGAGAGAAATGTTCCTTTCATCGTTTCAAAGGAACTTGGATAGTTAAAGACCTAAGTGATGCGGTGCAAACGCGCGAAAAATGAAATCCCTGAAGTAGACTGAGGGAGGGACCCCAAAGCAACCCTTTGGGGTCGACTGTCATCTTTCGCCGAGATGATCCAATAGAAATTCTAAGTCGACCATCGAGTATCCCGAATATTTGTAAGAACCTGGATTCTCTTAATAAATTCTGAGTTGCTCAGCGAGGACAAGAAAGTGAGGAAGAAACGGAAGTCTCTCGTTGAAGTTTGTGAGGAGGAACATCTTCACGGTGTTCGTGAAAATCACGCGATTTGCCCCGACCATGACAAACGAGCTCCTTTCCCCAGGTTTTGGGATAGACCCCGATAACACGTTACGTTGGGCCCACGTCGGGTAAAGGTGGGAAACGTTGGCGGAACGTGCATGTTGGGGAACGATGTTGGCCCAACGTGGGCAAATTGGTCATACGTGTAGCTTTGTCTTCCGTTAAAGATGGCAGCTCCCATGATCATGAAGCTGGAGGCCTCGTGGCTGTGCAGTCTAAGTTGATGTCTTCTGTTAAAGATTCGTTGTACAGTACAGTGTTAAAGGTACCTGTGTTACCACAGAAATAACATGAGTTTGCATATAAGAGTTGCTAACAATGTGAAATTTACACCTTGGCCCATGTTCTATGGAGTTACTGCAGTCTTTTCGCAGTGAGTTCACATACTGTTCAATGCTAAGTCTTTATGGTCCTACCGACACCAGCAGAACTAAAGTTTCGTTTGGTCTTACGAATAACATGACCTGGTATTTGTTGGTTTTAGAGTCATAATACCAGTTGTGTCAGTGCCCTAATGGAGGTTGTGTTGAACTCATTGTAAAACCTCTGTAGGGTTGCCTTTTGTGGTTAACGGCCTACATTGGCCAATACAATTGGAGCATTTTCTTGGGCTTGCTTATAGCAGTTGAATTTAGAACTCAAAGTTGGGTCCTGCCATGCTTCACAGTGGGCTTAGCCTGGTGGTGTAAAAGTAAGCCCCAATTGTGTCCATTTAACAAGAAAGCCAAAATTCATCTCACCATTTACAGTGTGTGGTCAACCTTCACAGCTTACAGATTCCTTTATGGCTCCCATTGCTGTATTTCATGTTGCTTGAACTGATTTTTGTAACAATCTAGCCTAATGCTTTACATTTTCTTCCCTTGTCATTTGCTACAAGAGCAATGGCTGCAGAACACCATTGTCTATGTATTGTCATAAGTGTTCTTTTTTTTACAGTGTAGAGTCTGTAAGGAATGACAGGCAATGTTTAGGCAGTGCCCTCATTTTATGTGGTGGAGTTTCTTCCAGACAGTAATGGAGAAATTGAAGTTGCTGTTGTTTTATCAACATGGATGAATGGAAATGAGATGGAGGTAGCTTGGCCACCATGTAAGACTGACAGAAACCTCAATGAGGCTTTGACTCTTCATCATCTCCCAGCTGATGACTGGTAGTGGTACGGTTGTCGTCGCATCTTGTATGCTACAGGTTAGTTGCTTAATGAAACTTTGATATTTGGGTTTACCTTTGAACCTGAAGTTGCTTTCTCTTTTCCAGCCAGCTTGGAACAAGCACGGAAAAAAGCAAAACTAGCTGAGGATACATCTGGTCTGGAGACTGGTGATGAAATGGAAGAAAAGGAAAGACAAAGATAACGTGCCAAAAACTCAGAAGTTGCTGTGTTCATCCAGAAAATGAAACAAGATTTGCACAGGCAGGTTCCATCAGTTGGAGAGTCATCAGGTGGGAGTTCAGATGCAGTAACTATTTTGAGCAGGGACCTACCATATCCTCCAAGACCCCCCCGTGTAGAATTACAAGAGAACCCGATGCCACATGGTTCTTCAAACTTTCTTCATTCCCCTTCATTTTCTCAGAGTATGCTCTCTTCATTTCTCTGAGTCCCTGGTCTCCAGTTTTGTCATATAAAACTCATATGGAGACAAGGCTCAAGAAAAACAGCTATCAGTCTCTCCATTAGGTGTGAAACATCCCCATCAATCTTCTTCATGCAGATGTCAGGAGGACCACCTAACCTATACTCGTAAGTAGACTTCAGTATTATACCCTTTCAAAAATAACCCCTACCTGTGGAAAAGAAGTACATTGGATGGAACCTTCCATCTTTTTTTTTGTTTGGCCGTTGAAACTCCTGCACAGGTTCTTGTATTTTGCATATTGAATTAAAAAAGATAGAGAGGGCTTTCCCATTAAATAACATTTGCATGATCATTGAATAATTTCAGAGCAATGAATGAGAAAAGAAGCCATATTCTCTCACGAGGCTGTGGAAGGGTACCTTTTTTATGAAATGGTTTACTATATCATTATTTTCTATATGGCATTCAGACTGCATCCATTCAACTAGAAATTGATTCCTGAATTGGCAAAGGGGATTATGCTCTTGAAAATAAGAGATCTTCATTAGTTTGTCTTCATTTATATATTTATTCTGTTTATGCAAATGAAATTAATGGCTGTGGTTATATGCTCTGTGGAGAACTCTCTTTGGAGTACAACTGTGAATGAACGCTATCAATTGGAATGAAGTTTGATTAGGTTTTTTCATAAGAATATATGCTTGGAGTTACTTTTTCATAACCAGGAGAAATTTTTTTCCCATTTAATTTAAGTGAACAATTTGGGACATAATTGATATTATTCATTTTAATCCCTTTTTTCTTACATTTCCATTTGTTTTCTTGTGCCATGCACAGAATAAGTTACTACAGGTTCATTCTTGATTTCAGCTTTCCAGGAGTTGATAATCTGAAAGCTGGAAGAAATCAATCAGCGGGTGATCTTGATGGAAAAAAACCAACAAACACGAAGCAATCTTGAGGTGTCACCAATGGTAATGACTACACAAGACCTGCCCATGCAAATTCCCCTGAATTCCCTGATGATCTTCAACTCTATGAAGAACTGTTGAGTGCAGATCACACTGCTCGTGCTGACTTGGTTAGCATTTTATATTTATCTTTTTTTTATGACATCCTCCCTGTTCTTATTGCTGTTGCAAAGATCCTTTAAAAGTGAAAATTTGCCAATAGAAAATATTTCCCAATATCCCATAGGCCCATGGGTATCAAGTGTTTTCTCTTGTAACCAAGATCTTATAAACTGCTATTGGTGTCTTCCCATCTGAAGTAAGTTTAAGCTCCAAAAAGAAAGTATTGTTGACATTAGTCTTAGGTCAATGACACCATGACCTTTGGTGCATCTTTGTGGCGAAAATATATTTTCCTAATTAAGTAAGGATTGAAGTACTGCTTTTTTTTTCAACCTGATTTGGCATTTGGGCTGCATCAACATGACATTCCTTACAGGGGTGGTCATGCTTCCTTGTCTTATGCTGGATTCAATGAGCAAAAGTAGTTATTATGGATATTCCACATGGGATATCTCCCCTTTCATTTTTTGTGCTTATGCATCTCCCTTCTGCTTTCCCCATGGGACACAACACCATTCCTGAAGTATTCAAAATGTTCAAAAAAGGGAATGGCTAGTATGTTCATTCTTTATTCCCTTAGTGTCTTAGCCCAATGTTCATCCTTGGTGCCAAGTTACCTAGTGAAATATCTCCTAGCCTCATACTGATGATTAGGTCACTTAGAATATTTGGAGACTACTTACATTGGTTCACCCATCAAACCTGATGCCAATCAATTTTTTTTTTTAGCAATAGCCTAAAACAGGGGTGCACAACTCAAATTATTGTGAGGGCCTTTTCCAATTTTTACTCACCTACCACTGGCTGTAGTCTGGCTGACCATAGCTGTAGTCAAAAGGGTGGGAGACATAGTGGCACTTCCAATGCTACCAGTCACTGCAGGCCACAAACAAGGGCCTTGCGGGCTGCTTGTGGCCTGCAGGCCATATGTTGTGCACCCCTGGCCTTATTAGGCCAGGGGTGCACAACATATTAATCACATCAATATCAATATTAACATTCCTTCTGAAAAGCATTTATGACTATGTTCAGAGTGTCAACTTTCCATTTTGTGTTCATGCCATAGGTTTCATACTTGTGTGGTATTGGAGGCAAAGATGGTAAGGAGAGCATCATCCACATGGTGAAGGCCCTTATTAGCAAGGATGTAGCCCAGGAATATTCTTTTCTTGGAAAGAAAGGAAAGAAGTGCTTCAAGGAACTAATGATCTGCAAGTCGATCACAGGTTGGTAAACAATAGGTTGTTTCTTATCCATAGCATGTCTCATAACTGGAAAACAAGACATATATCATACTCTGATATTTTCTAAGAGGTCATTACAATTTATTCAATTTAATTCCAGGTATTTCCTGAATGCATGCAAGAATATCAGTGAGTAAAGGGCTCAGTCATAAAATTTTAATTGACTATCCCCCTCTCCCCCAATTTTTCAGTGTAACAACATTAAGTCAGAAAGGTGCTATGTATGATGTGAATGTTTTGCTTTGGAATTTATTTTTTTAAGTGCTAATTTGCTGCCAAGGTTATATTCATAGTTATATCCAAGCAGACTGGGATTTGATTTTGAAACTTATATGTGGGTTCTGTTTCCATCATCCTTGAATTTTTTGTATTCCTTTTCCTTTTCAAGTTGCTGCAAAGAAGCTGGCATTGACTGAGAAGGAAGTAAGCAGTGTTGTGGGGAACTCTCTTCTCCCGAGACTGGAATGGAGGAAGACATTCACGGAGAATCCTCTAAGAAGAATATTTTTTTGTTCGATTGATGGATATCTGTGCTATAAGATTTTTTGTAGGACCATTCTTGAAGCCCCCAGAAAAGTTTATATGATGACACTTTTGTTGGTCCTCATATTTCTCTTTTTTATGTTGAATTTTGAGAATTATCTTTGTTATTTATGCTTGTTTTTTGTTTAATTATATTTTTGCATTCAAATGCTTGTGTTTCTCTTTTCTGATTTTCATGGAGTGCCACTGTATTTTTTGCTTTGGGGAAATTATTAAGCGCTTCAGTTTGAAATGTTTTAAGAGGCATTCCAATTCCATGTTTTGTAATTGATGAACCACAGCCTGATGCGATGGGAGGATTCAGGCATCCTCTGAATCTGCATCTATAGTTCTACAGTGTGTGGTCAACCTTCACAGCTTACAGATTCCTTTATGGCTCCCATTGCTGTATTTCATGTTGCTTGAACTGATTTTTGTAACAATCTAGCCTAATGCTTTACATTTTCTTCCCTTGTCATTTGCTACAAGAGCAATGGCTGCAGAACACCATTGCCTATGTATTGTCAAAAGTGTTCTTTTTTTTTTACAGAGTAGAGTCTGTAAGGAATGACAGGCAATGTTCAGGCAGTGCCCTCATTTTATGTGGTGGAGTTTCTTCCAGACAGTAATGGGGAAATTGAAGTTGCTGTTGTTTCATCAACATGGATGAATGGAAATGAGATGGAGGTAGCTTGGCCACCATGTAAGACTGACAGAAACCTCAATGAGGCTTTGACTCTTCATCATCTCCCAGCTGATGACTGGCAGTGGTACAGTTGTTGTCGCATCTTGTTAGTTGCTTAATGAAACTTTGATAATGAAACTTGGGTTTACCTTTGAAACTGAAGTTGCTTTCTCTTTTCCAGCCAGCTTGGAACAAGCACAGAAAAAAGCGAAACTATCTGGTCTGGAGAATGGTGATGAATTGGAAGAAAAGGAAAGATGAAGATAACATGCCAAAAACTCAGAAGTTGCTGTGTTCATCCAGGAAATGAAGGAGGTGTCACCAATGGTAATGACTACACAAGACCTGCCCATGCTAATTCCCCTGAACACATTAGATGATCTTCAACTCTATGAAGAACTGTTGAGTGCAGATCACACTGCTTGTGCTGACTTGGTTAGCATTTTATATTTATCTCTTTTTTTTAATGACATCCTCCCTGTTCTTATTGCTGTTGCAAAGATCCTTTAAAAGTGAAAAATTACCAATAGAAAATATTTCCCAATATCTCATAGGCCCATGGGTATCTAGCGTTGTCTCTTGTAACCAAAATCTTATAAACTGTTATTGGTGTCTTCCCATCTGAAGTAAGTTTAAGCTCCAAAAAGAAAGTATTGTTGACATTAGTCTTAGGTCAATGACACCATGACCTTTGTGCATCATTGTGGCAAAAATATATTTTCCTAATTAAGTAAGGATTGAAGTACTGCTTTTTTTTCAACCTGATTTGGCATTTGGGCTGTATCAACATGACATTTCTTGCAGGGGTGGTCATGCTTCCTTGTCTTATGCTGGATTCAATGAGCAAAAGTAGTTATGGATATTCCACATGGGATATCTCCCCTTTCATTTTTTGTGCTTATGCATCTCCCTATTTCTGCTTTCCCCATGGGACACAACACCATTCCTGAAGTATTCAAAATGTTCAAAAAAGGGAATGGCTAGTATGTTCATTCTTTATTCCCTTAATGTCTTTGCCCAATGTTCATCCTTGGTGCCAAGTTACCTAGTGAAATATCTCCTAGCCTCATCCTGATGATTAGGTCACTTAGAATATTGGAAGACTACTTGCATTGGTTCACTCATCAAACCTGATGCCAATCAATTTTTTTTTTAGCAATAGCCTAAAACAGGGGTGCACAACTCAAATTATTATGAGGGCCTTTTCCAATTTTTACTCACCTACCGCAGGCTGCAGTCTGGCCGACCATAGCTGTAGTCAAAAGGGTGGGAGACATAGTGGCACTTCCAATGCCACCAGTCACTGCAGGCCACAAACAAGGGCCTTGCAGGCTGCATGTGGCCTGCAGGCCATATGTTGTGCACCCCTGGCCTAATACATCAATATTAACATTCCTTCTGAAAAGCATTTATGACTATGTTCAGAGTGTCAACTTTCCATTTTGTGTTCATGCCATAGGTTTCATACTTGCGTGGTATTGGAGGCAAAGATGGTAAGGAGAGCATCATCCACATGGTGAAGGCCCTTATTAGCAAGAATGTAGCCCAGGAATATTCTTTTCTTGGAAAGAAAGGAAAGAAGTGCTTCAAGGAACTAATGATCTGCAAGTAGATCACAGGTTGGTAAACAATAGGTTGTTTCTTATCCATAGCATGTCTCATAACTGGAAAACAAGACATATATCATACTCTGATATTTTCTAAGAGGTCATTGCAATTTATTCAATTTAATTCCAGGTATTTCCTGAATGCATGCAAGAATATCAGTGAGGAAAGGGCTCAGTCATAACATTTTAATTGACTATCCCCCTCTCCCCCAATTTTCCAGTGTAATGACATTAAGTCAGAAAGGTGCTATGTATGATGTGAATGTTTTGCTTTGGAATTTATTTTTTTAAGTGCTAATTTGCTGCCAAGGTTATATTCATAGTTAATTCCAAGCAGACTGGGATTTGATTTTGAAACTTATATGTGGATTTTGTTTCCATCATCCTTGAATTTTTTGTATTCCTTTTCCTTTTCAAGTTGCTGCAAAGAAGCTGGCATTGACTGAGAAGGAAGTAAGCAGTGTTGTGGGGAACTCTCTTCACTTCTCCCGAGACTGGAATGGAGGAAGAGGTTTACGGAGAATCCTCTAAGAAGAAAAATTTTTTGTTTGATTGACGGGTATCTGTGCTAGAAGGTTTTTTGTAGGACCATTCTTGAAGCCCCAGAAAAATTTATATGATGACATTTTTGTTGGTCCTCATATTTCTCTTTTTTATGTTGAATTTTGAGAATTATCTTTGTTATTTATGCTTGTTTTTTGTTTAATTATATTTTTGCATTCAAATACTTGTGTTTCTCTTTTCTGGTTTTCATGGAGTGCCACTGTATTTTTTGCTTTGAAGAAATTATTAAGCGCTTCAGTTTGAAATGTTTTAAGAGGCATTCCAATTCCATATTTTGTAATTGATGAACCACAGTCTGATGTGATGGGAGGATTCAGGCATCCTCTGAATCTGCATCTATAGTTCTAGCTGACGATTGATGAGCTATGCCTCCACTTATTCTGACATTTGGCCCTCTAAAAAGCAATGTGGACCTAACTTGAAGAAGAAACACC
>CAJPEV010000629.1:65092-86569 GCA_905338385.1 Darwinula stevensoni | reverse complement strand
AGCAAGGATGTAGCCCAGGAATATTCTTTTCTTGGAAAGAAAGGAAAGAAGTGCTTCAAGGAACTAATGAACTGCAAGTCGATCACAGGTTGGTAAACAATAGGTTGTTTCTTATCCATAGCATGTCTCATAACTGGAAAACAAGACATATATCATACTCTGATATTTTCTAAGAGGTCATTACAATTTATTCAATTTAATTCCAGGTATTTCCTGAATGCATGCAAGAATATCAGTGAGGAAAGGGCTCAGGCATAAAATTTTAATCGACTATCCCCCTCTCCCCCAATTTTCCAATGTAATGACATTAAGTCAGAAAGGTGCTATGTATGATGTGAATGTTTTGCTTTGGAATTTATTTTTTTAAGTGCTAATTTGCTGCCAAGGTTATATTCATAGTTAATTCCAAGCAGATTTGGATTTGATTTTGAAACTTATGATTGGATTCTGTTTCCATCATCCTTGAATTTTCTATATTCCTTTTCCTTTTCAAGTTGCTGCAAAGAAGCTGGCATTGACTGAGAAGGAAGTAAGCAGTGTGGTGGGGAACTCTCTTCGCTTCTCCCGAGACTGGAATGGAGGAAGACGTTTACAGAGAATCCTTTAAGAAGAAAAATTTTTTGTTTGATTGACGGGTATCTGTCCTAGAAGATTTTTTGTAGGACCATTCTTGAAGCCCCCAGAAAAGTTTATATGATGACACTTCACAACCAGGAGTATAAAGAGAAAAAATACAACTTAAAACTCTTAATAGAAACAATAAATACGAACAAAAAACAAATTAATATAAAAACGTAAGTTTATGAACACAAAGAGAAAAGACCAAAAGTACCAGTGCCACTGTATTTTTTGCTTTGAAGGAATTATTAAGCGCTTCAGTTTGAAATGTTTTAAGAGGCATTCCAATTCCATATTTTGTAATTGATGAACCACAGTCTGATGTGATGGGAGGATTCAGGCATCCTCTGAATCTGCATCTATAGTTCTAGCTGACGATTGATGAGCTATGCCTCCACTTATTCTGACATTTGGCCCTCTAAAAAGCAATGTGGACCTAACTTGAAGAAGAAACACCGCTGAGGATACCAGCGCAAGCGCATGAGATAATCCCTGAATTTGTGGAAAGACCGAAGGAGCATCTTTCGTATTTGCACCCGAAATTCACCCAACATGCAACGATAGGATGAATGACGGTTGCAACCGGGTTGCCAGTGAAAGTGCACCCCGGATGCACCCATCGGATGCAACCCGGTTGCATAGGACTGCAACCTCCTGGTGATTGGGCCAACGTGGGCCCCACGAAAAATGTTATCTGGGATGTTTCGCTTAGTCTCATTATAGGAATCAATAAACGCGAACATTTCATCATTTGTTATCCACTTATGCAAGACAAATTCATGGAGCTCAGGCCATAAACAAGCTCATATTCCCAATGAGAACCCTTTTGATAGACAGGAGGATCCAGGTAACACTACGTTGTGACAACATTTTATAAAAGCAATAATGTTGTGTGGATGCAGTATGTTGTCACTCTGATGTTTTGATAATGTTGTTACAATATCTTCACCACAACATAGACAAATAGCTAAATATAAGAAAATAAAAGCTTATAAAATTCACAAGAAATAATTGTGACGAAGCTGTAACGTTTTAGGGGTCTCTGAATATTTTTTAATTACGGCAATATATGGAATGTGGATATATTGTAGAAAACATTGTTACATTTGATTGCCCTTTTATACGATGCTATCGCAACATTTTCCTATAACGTCGTGACAACGAATTTTTTCTGACGTTAACAACGTTTCTAATCCAATCGTCGCAGCTGCAAGTTTTAATGGGTGTATGAGAGCATTCTTAAATTCAAACCATACTGCCACAATAATCCCTTCTCATTAAAGTCGTCACAATGTTATTTTTCGCCAGAAGGGATAAGTTGTCACAACATAGAGGATAATGTTATGATGACGTGGAAAAAAAGGACATTTAGATGTTGTGATAATGTTTTCGATTACATTGGCACAAAATTCCATATGTTGTGGTACAACATTTTCAGAATGTTGTCATTACATGTGCGTGTTGCCTGGGTATCAAGTTCCCAAATCTTGTTTATGTTCTCTTTACTTCACGTGATGCTAATTTTGGCAAAACTTTGACCATCAAAAACTTCTGATTCTGGGCCGGATACAGTCATGATCATTTCAGAAAGTGAAAAACCATTTTTAAGTATCTCTAAATAAACTAGTTTCACGCTAATACTCTGGAGAAAAAAAAAAACTGAGCAGTAAGAAATCGTTTGAAATTGAATATCTTGTGTGAAATTCACCATGAAAATGACACCATAACAAAGTATTTAACAATTACGAAAAAAAAACATAAACAGTTATAATATCCAATAGCCTCTGAAAAGAAGTAGGCGAAATAAATTTTAATACAAAAAAACAACTTAGGCTTGGTCTAAATTTCTCAATGACTGAATTGCTTTGACAACTCTGCTTGAAAGAACCGAGCGGTTAAGATGATGTCTCCATGCATCGCGGCGTGCATATCCTTCCCCTTGAAGAGACAATTGGGCGTTTTTTGAGCGTTTTTTACATTTCGTAAAGGCTGTTTGCGGTTCATCTCTACAGATTCCTGACTACAGAACCTCCTGATCTAGGGACTAAGCCATTTGGGAGTAATAGTGCATTGGGATACAGTGGAGTTTGGTGGAAGGCCTGTGTTAAAGCAAAGGTACCACCGACATATTCGTGACACCTGACGTTCAACATTACCATCATTTTTGAATCATATCTGGGTAAGATTCCACTTCTTTCCTTTTCTGTCTGCTCTGATGATATGAAGCCCTGGGCCTGGTAAATGATTCCTGACAGTTAACCAACTGCACCTAGCTGTCACGTGAATAACTGAAGGTAGGGAGGTTGGATGGACGAGAGAGGACGAAAAAAAGCCAGGGGACGGCCGGGAATTGAACCCGGGCCTCCTGATTGCCGGTCAGGTGTGCTACCATTACACCACCGAACCCAGGACATTCAGTCGTGCCTCTCAACACTGCCTTCATCGCATAGCCATATTTCAGCTGAACAAGCCAGACACTTACCGCTTAAGTATTCTTTTTTAGTCTGTAGACTTTCATGAAGTCTCCAAGATTTGGCTTGACAAGCTAGACATACAGGAATAAGCATGTGACAGGGTCCTGTGGCTATAGTGAGAGAGAGCGAATCAGAGAATATAGAATTCAGAGAGCCCCCTACCTTGATTTTAAAATTTTTGGAAAGTGGGGCACTTGAGAGTTGTGGAGACAACATTGTACATGAATACTTTTGGGGAAGGTGTATTGATGCAAGACATGAAATTTTATGGAATCATAAATGGTACTGACAGATGCTCATAAACAAAATGGGCAAGGCTTTTTTTTTTCTTGTTAGACGTACTATAACCAGAATTTCATGGGAATAATGATCATATTCCAGGCGATTACCAAAAATAATGTTGCTTACTGGTTCTCTTCTCCCTCCCCACCCATACCAAGGTTACTCCCTCTGGGGAGCCGATTTCTTGATCAGCTGCTATTAGTTTTTTTCTGGGGAACGAAGGTGCAGCTGGAAATGAAAATAAGTGCATCTTTTTTGAGAAATTGATGTCAAAGTGCATGCTGTGTAAGTGCATGATAATTACTTTTTTTCTCAGTTTTAAAGGAGTGAGCCAAAGGGAAAAAAATCAAACATGAAAAACCTTTACAAGGAGTATATGTTGCTCACAAGAGAACACAAGTTGAGGAAATTAGTGAATTTGCCAAGATCTATTTTTTTCCAAGCAACATGACATATGTATGCTACTTGAAAAACTGGTTAGGGGATTTCCAGATACTGGTTCAGCAATGATTTTGGATAATTTTGACTCCCTGCATTTTTGTCTTGCTGAAATTTTATACAGTTCCTGTAGTAGATTCTGATCCAAGGAGCTCAAGCTGTTTCTAAATAAAAAACTTTCTTTGCTCCAGACTATTTTTTCTGCAAAACACTTTACATTCCTTGTCACTTATTGTTCACCTCCAAATCCAAAAATTGTGTCATGGCAAACTACTTGAAAAGCTGAGATTTTCAAGCAGAGTGATCTACATCAGCCACACCCTGGAAATTGGGAGGAACTCAACTGGATTCAAGGGGAGTGGGAAACCATCACATCAATGGCACCTGTCCACTTGAGAGCTTTGGGATGCAGATCCTCAAGTGCCTGGAAGTTGATAGAAGTCATACCAAGTATTGAAGCTATAGCTGGTTTCTACAATGTTCCTGGCTATTTGGAATGCAAATAAATATACACTTTCTTTTTACTCTTGTCTGGATCAATAAAAGTTAAGAGGTAAAGTACAGGAACACACTACATATTACAGGTGTCTCATTTAGCTAAGCTGGGGATGTGTTGTACATAAACTGCTCAAGTTCAAAGGAATCATATATATGTCTCCATATCAGCTGCCAGCTGGAGAAAGCTGGACAAGTTTTGAATCAACTACTGCTCCCACTTCTGAATTTATTAGCATTATTTGCGATCTTGATGAATCCCAAGGCTCCTGAGTGTCAGGGTATGAAGGTTGCAGAAGTGCAACTGACAAGAAAAATGAGATTATTACAATGTAGCACAAAATATGTAACAGATTCACATTGATTATCTTTAGAGAAACAGGACCCTAACCGATATACAGAGACTTGATCTTCCCTGAGGTGTCCCACTTCCTCCTATAGGCAAAAAATTGGACTCTGCAACTTTTATGCCCAGAGATGTATGACTTCACTAGGCAATTAAGCTAGAGTGAAGGGAGTTAACAGAAGTATGCATGGGGAAGGTCTACAGAGATGTGTACATCCTCCTCCCAGTGAAAGGGGTTTGCTGATAACATGCAATTTTACATACTTTTTCTTTGGCATATGCAAGGAAATAAGATATATTTCTCAAGGAAGAAGTGTCTTAATTTTGATTGAACCCATGGTAAATGTGATATGAATTCATTTTCAAGTCACTATAGGAAAAGTTATGATGCTGAGAGTGCTGATTGGAATTAATTGAAACTAGGAGCTGAATGCTCCACTCTGTGACTGGATTCTTAATGCTTGCCTTTTTTTCATTCTTCCTTAAGGACATCTGTGGCACTTGCTGTGATGGGTGTAGGACTTATCACACTTTCCCTTCTGGCTTTCCTCTTCTCAGATGCTGTGGCATCATTGGGTGAGAGAAGTGTCAGATTCTCATTAGCAAAGCCTATTATAGGGCCAAGTTTGGCTGAATGACATGCTGAAGCAAGGTCTGTGTTGAACATAGAATGACAAGGACCTGATTAATTGTTGGATCTTTCTATTGCAGAATATGACTTCTGCAAGCACAAGTGTTCCATCTACTTTGGAGGAAGAGATTTCTTGATTACAGGGATCCTCAATGACAGCCTCTGCTATCTATCATTGGATATTGTTGTAAGTGGTCACTGGTTACATTTTTATTGCGTTTTTAAGTTTTCTTTTTTGAAGGAAAGGGTACTCATTGCTCATGGTGACATGCTGGCAAGGTTGACATGAAGTTACTGTAAAGTGTGAAATATGAAAATTTCAGGTGGACTAGAATATGGAGTCACCAGAGAATAGTTAGTTTCAGGTTTATAAAAACACCCAGGAGCTGTTGGGAACATCAACCTGGGCCTTGTCATCCAAGAACACGGGAAGTAGTTGGAGTAGTACAAGATGATGACATTGCTATTGGTTCCTTCTTTCAGTATGGCTACCACTAGAGCAGGAAGGCAGCTAAGAGATTGCAGGACCATTAGGGTAGAGGCGCCAGTTTGTGGACAGGTGCCTATTTGTAGAGAGTTTTGGGTTTTTTTGCCATTTCACAAAATTCACACCCAAAATTAATGTCCTCAAATGCTTCATATTTTGCACTTGCCTGTCAGCCACCATATAAATTATGCATACCCATCAGCACTAGTGAACGTGGACATTTCCACTTAGTTTTAGACCTAGCACCCCTGAATTCCTTAATTTTTCAATTGATATTTCTTAACAGGATATCATTGAAGATGAATATAATTGCTGTATGTGTCTCATGCCCATATTTTTCCATTCGGCCTATTCACGTTCATAATTGTTAGCAAAAACAGGTGTGCACAAATTATGTCTATGGATGCCCACAAATGTGAACCATGTGAAAATCAGCATATATCCATTTAAACAGTGAATGTTGGAAATGTATATTTTTAATATTTTATTTTATGGTATGGTCATCAAACTATGATGAGTGGCCTTCTGTTCAAACCAATCAAGTGGTTTCTCAGTTACACCAATGACTGTAACACAATTTTCAAGAGGAAAATTTCCTTAGCCTGTCCACATAATGGTGCCTTTACCCTATTTGGAATTTGGCATTGAGGGACTTCAGTGAATTGTGAATGTGTGATGTGGGTGTATTGCTTTTCTGTTTTGCCTTATTCTCCCCCTATTGGACTCCACCAGTGGTTATATACCTTAACCCAAGTCACTGTCAGGTCATAATTCTATCCCAATGATGAATAGTAATTTGGCCAAGCATCATACCTAGACCTACTTGAACCTACTTAAAAGCGAGCATGACATATATAGAGTGGAATGAAGTTCTCTTGTCAGTGACATCTTTCTGTTTGAGGAAAGCAAACTCAATTTCAGGTCATTACAAAATTTAGTTTCACTATTTTTCCTCCAGTTTATCTTAATGGAAAATGAGAGCAGACATTGTATTGTTTAAAAATTGGCAATATGGGCTAATTTTAGGCACATAGGATTTAGCAGGCTTTGCCCATGTGAGCCCATAATTTTTTGGCATTTGTTTTGATTTTTACACTTATTTTATCATTTGAAAGACAAGAAATAGATAATCTATTACTTAAATTCATTCTGAAAATAGTCATGGCATGATAGGAGTGGACACTTGAGGAAGAGTTGTGCATGTTTGAACATAACACAACTTTTTGTCATAACTTACCCACTGACCATAGACAATCCTACCTGTAGCTGTTTTGACAAAAAGGGAGTGAAGAAGTTGTTACCTTCAAAATGCTAAAAGTGACATTTCCATGCTAAACAAATGTCTCCAAATTCAATTTAGTCCTCATGAAAGCAGATTCCAATTTCTTGGTAGGTATATCATGACTCAATACCATGGTACACCAGTGATACAGGCAAGGAACCGGGGGAGGGGGTGCATCAATTACGAAATCCTAGGGGAAAAAACCACAAAGCGCGTGAGTCTATCTGTTGTGATGGCGTCAAGTTAGTTGCACATTGGTATTATGCCATTTGATTGAAAGCAAGGGGATTTGTTCATCTCAACCCTAATGGATGGATTCAGTAGGTGTGTCCAGAAATAATACCATGATTGAAGTCACTGGAAGGACTCAAATTATAGATCTCAGAAAAAAGAAGCATCATGGAAGTGAAATCATCTTATCATTGTGCATGGCAGCACGTTCCATATCAGTATTGAGTGCTCAGACTCACAGAGCAGAGGAGACAGTCAAGACACAAGTGTGCCCACAAATGACAGATCTTGGTCCTTGAGTCCAGATTAAACACACTGGTGACTTCCAGGAAGGCTTCTGGTTTCCCTAGGCAGTTGGTGTCACCGTGGATGGAGATGGGGAGAATAGTTAACAATGTATTTTAATTTTAGAAATGGTTTTTGGTATGTCACATTGGTGGTGGTATGATTAGAGGTGGTGTCCTATGCTTTCCACAACATGACAATAATACTGAAAAATGTAGAAGCGGTCAGTATGATTATCACAAGAACTGAATGCATGTATGATGAAAATACCTTATACTGCAATGCCCTAGCAGTCACTTTGTACCTATACCTCAGACAACTTTCTTCACTCATCTGATAATGCTGAAAGCTACAAACCTTGTAAAAGTTTGTTACAAAAGGTGTCATGTAGATAGGATCTTGCCTGATGGAGTAATGTGGTATTATTGCCTGTGTGATTGGCTCATCATACTACCTTTTATGACATGATGCAGCTAAGTCATGAGTTATCTTCCAGGAGAAAACTTCTTTGCTGAATTGGAATTGGAGTTTCGACATGAGGAAGAGTGAGGAGGTGGTCCCTATTTCAGGACTAACCATGGAGAGTGGTGATCTCTTCTCACCTGTGATGGTGAAGATGGTGAAGATCTCTTCACCTCTTGGAGACACCTACCAAGTGAGCCTTCCATTTTCAATTTATTTCTGGGTGCATCATCACCTACACACACACACACACACACCCCCCCCCCCCCCCCCAAAAAAAAATTCTCCTCTCAAACTGCATATCTTTCTGTGCTACTATGCTACCAAATATTAAGAGGCTAGTTACCGGTTCCATTACAATCCCCTGCATGTGTCTCCACACATCAGCAGAAATAGGTTCAAGTTGTGCTTGAGCTGCCAGGTACCAGCACGACGGTTCTCCATCCCATTATGTTCGCGATTTCCTCCACAATTTTCTGGGGCGATGAGGCCCAATGGAGTGCCAAGCCAGATCCCCCCCCCCCCCCCCCAAAAAAAAAATTCTCCTCTCAAACTGCATATCTTTCTGTGCTACTATGCTACCAAATATTGATCACAATCTGTTGAGAGGAATAATTATTGAAGCTTAGGCATGTGTTATGCATTCATGAGTGAGAGTAAGATTACCTGAGGATCAGTGTAGGAAAAAAAAATTTTTTTCCCACGAACCTGAGGCAACGAATTGGAATTTCCTGAGAAGAATATGCAAGTGGACTAAGCAAGCTGCCCACCCACGCGTCTTCATTCCCGCGAACCACGTTCGCAGGTTTTCAAGGGTTTTCTAAGCCTGCTGAGGATGCAATTCATGGCCTCACCAGTTCAAACTATGTGTCTGTGGTGTCTATTTAAGGACCAACTTGCATTGGGGAAAACAATTTTCTATTTTAATTAAGCCTAGCAGGTGTGTTACACCAAATTTAGGTTTATTGATCAGAACTTTGAAAAATATCAAGCCTTGAAATTTTGCCAAAATAAATTAAATTTACATGATAATGTCCCATGATTCCAAAATGGGGATCAAAAACTTGTTTTTTTCCAACCGCTTATATCTCCACCCCCACCATTCACTCTGACCTTGGGTGTTAACCTTCTTTGTGCCCAGAACCTCCCTCCTTCTTTGTATGAGGATCAAGGAAAGATATGTCATTGTTGGGCACTAAAAGGGTTAAGACTGAAAGTATCATATCTTGGATACAAGCTGTCAAATTGAGATTCTTGCATCAGATGGCTGGTGTGATATGCTGTGATAACATGAGGATTGCTACTATCTATGAAATTCTTTAGGTTGAGCAGCTACTTCTAATTTGCAAGACCTCAAATCTTATGCTTTTGACATGTTTGCCATGTTTTTTCTGAGATGCTCCCAGAAAGAGTCTCTCAATCTGATTGATAAATTATGGCATTTTCTATACAAATTATGCTACCTCTCTCACAAGATCTCAACTCACTGATCTCTCAACACAGCTTGAATGACAAGATAGTGAAACCAAAAGACTCACTCTCTTACTCTTGATTTCATGGTGCTGTGGCATCATGCCACCCTTTTTAAAGTGTCAAAGTCACCTCTGGAAGCAGTGCCTCATGAATTTCATGAATTTCAGTGCAAAACTATGAGATTCTTCACGCCCTCCATGCCACTGATGGCAGGATTGTTGAACATGGCCTACTTACCTAAAGGGCTTTCTCTCCATTTCATCTCCTTGTCTTCCATCATTTATAAAATTGACATCAAGATGCAGCTTGCTCTGCACAATGTCCCAATATTTTAAAATAAAGTGAAGAACAAGAGAAGTTCCTTTCTTGGATGAGAACACATTTATGCATAGATGTGTGCATTTGGACACATGGAAGGATATGCATGAAGTTATTAATGGTAAGATATGCAGTTTTTACATCTGAGAGCAAGGTTGGTGACCCCTGCTTTATGGTAGTTTATTTTTGATCACTTGGACAGGGCTTCTTGGAAGGAGATATGCAGGGAGAAAAGTGCATCTTCCTGAATTCATCCATCTCCCATCCCATGCCTTGTCAATATAGTTCCACTGCAACCATAGGATATTCATTCCCAGAATGGGCAATAGGTAAGCTCTCTGTTCATTTCTGTGTGCTATGTGCCATAGGCTGCAGCCTGACTTTTTTTTTTATGAATTACGAATTTTTATGAATTTATGAATTTTTATGAAAAACTTTTTTTTATGAATTAATTTACTATATATACTTTTTTTCATATCTTTCCAAAACTTTTAGAATTCAATGCTGATTTTGCAAGTCTTCATGCAGTAAGTAGGAGTAGTGTGTTTTATCAGGCAAACTTGAGGAACCATAAAATCTCTCTCTCACCCTTGCACACATGCACAGTTTCCAGCTTTGTCTCACTAGTTTTGTTCCTTCTCAGATAACTATTAAAATTTGTTTCTTATGAGACCAAGAGTGATCAGGTGAACATTACTGGGACTTGGGTAGGACCATGTCTTAACAATATGAAGGTGGTGGCATGAGACCAAAGGCAGAAAAAGGCCGCAGAATAACTGAGGTTTCAGCAAGCTGACATATTCAGTGGCTGATGAAAAAGTGCCACTTATCACCAAAAATTGCCCATTTTCATAGAGCCTATTTTCATTGTTGGCATCACTGCATTTTGAGTATCAAGCAATGTTCAGAATTTCCCCAGTATCCTTTTTGAAATTTAATTCTACCACCTATACTAAGCATCATAAAAATTTAGATAAAGGGTGAAATAATTCATTATAAATATCTATCACCAAAAAATCAGGAACTGAATTGGATGGATGGTGACTTTTTTCCCATTGGGTGAATTGGGATGCCCCACATAATTTTGCAATATTCAGTATGTATGAGCGTGTCAATCATTATAGTTATCACACATCTTTCCTGATAGCTACCATTTATTTCCTTCAAACAGAGGTGGTCTGATTGGAACAAAGCCAGTTACATCCACACCTATCCTGGAGCTATGCTAGGGTAATCTACTTCAACCTTCAGTGTCATTGAGGCCATTGAGCAATTAGGGTGCAAGTTTTTAGGGTCTACCCTATAGCCTCAGCCCCAGTGCAAGCAAGGTATAATTGACCTTCTAGTGATAGCATTGAGGGGATTTCATCATTAACATGATGCTTTATGTACACTTGTGAGATGCAGAAAAATGCCCATTCAAAGCATTCCTCATGGAGGATGCAACTGCAGCCAAGGAGCTCTATCATATACTTTTTGAAGGAGTGCACCATATCATTGTTATGTTAACCCCTTTACTGGCATGATTTCATGCCTACACTGGCACAGATGAGACCAGCTTGTCTGAAGGGGTTAATACTTAATATTGACAATGTTCCTGTTCTGAAAATTATTATTTGGGCTTAATGGTAGGGGAGAAGAGAGGTCATAAGTGGCTCATATCTGCTGAATCCAAAAAAAGTGACAGGAGGAGAGCTTTCATCTCTTCCTTTTTCTATTTAATAGTGTCTAGTAATAAATACTTGTGAGATTTTACTTATAAATAAAAAGTAGGTTAAGCTTTTAATGGATTCTAGCAGTCAGGCAAGGAAGGCCTAATGCCTACTGCTCTCCCTTCCTTGCCCCCTCTAATTTTCAAATTAAATTAGTATTTTAAAAATTGGTGAGATTTATCTTCATTAACCAAAATGAAAGTTCATAGAAACTAAAGAATCTTTGAGGATCCATCAATGTAATCTTCCTATTGTATCATCCACTTCTTAAAGACTTCTGGTAGTCCATCCTTGGATATCTTCAGACTGTCCATCAGGATGTTGAGTTCCTTGTTTATCTGAAAATTCTGTCCCCAAATATGTTTTTTGGCCTCAGGGAACAAGAACGATCACACAGAACCAAGTCTGGGCAATCTGGGGATGGCATAGCCTCTATCCCCAGTCCATTAATGGTCTCGGGAAATCTTGGGGTGTGCAAGCTGGTGCATTAACCTGGTGGAGGATATAACTGCTTGTGATGAACTCAGCTTATTTCTTCTTGGCTCAATAAGTACCCTATAAGTAGTAATGTTAAAGGATGTTCACTCATCTCCTAGACATTAAAGCTCTCATGATCAGAAGAGTACTTTAATGCAATTCCCTTGCATGGGACAGAACACGGTTTGTAGAAGCTGTTATGATTGAATCACAAGTTTCTGTCTGAGTTTTCTGAATCCAAACACAAAACTTTACTGACACTGATTGATTTGCTAATCCATGGCTGATATGTCAAATGCACTTCTGATGCTATTTCTGAAAGCTCTGACAAGCTCTTACTAAATTGCTTTCAAGAAATGACAAGTCAGAACTAGTCATGACTTGCATATCTAACTATGCTCACAGGCTTATTCGCGGCTGGACAAGTCATGTTTCTTTTTTGAATGCCCTCACCCCTCACACAAAGCATCGTATTCCACGCATGAATAACACTCCCTTGAGAAATTTCTCAATTGCCAGTTTCTTGAATATTGAATGTTTACATTTACGTGGCAATCACAGCACCTTATCCAGAACTTTCCCAGTGTTCTCATTATTACCAGCAGTGTTTTTTTCTGCCTCATTTCCCAGAATTCTGATTGCACATCAATCCAGTTTCATGAAACATTTTAGCAATGAATAGGATTGTTTTATGTGGTAGAGCATCTTTTTTAAAATGTTCCATGAGACCTCCTTTCACAATTTCCAAAGATGGCTAATCTCTCCAACCAGCATTGTAAATATGGAAGGAGTGCTCTACCATCCATACCTACTCCTGCAATGAATACTAAGGCATTTTGGTTCAATTATGTTCATATGATATTAAATTAAAAGAAAAGAAAATTTCATTTGCCTTTTTCCTTGATCATAATGTAATATCTATATTGTTGACACCATTAGTATAAACAGATCTCTAGCATCCCTGGACTGTAGTACATGGTGTTGAACCGCATCTTAATTATATCAGTTGTCCCAAACAGTGCTGTTTTTCTCATAAATTTTACTTTCTTGTTCTTGCTTCTATGGATAGCCATGTGTCTTAAAAATAAAGTAATTGTTGTACCATCTTATGTTTATTATTAATACATGTGCATTTCAAGTTTGAGAGTTATGTCTGTATAGGCATAAATTCTGGTGTTGCTCAGAAATGATTTTCAGACTTCAGACTTTCCTGCATGATGACCATGATGTATATGATCCATTTCTAGGGATCGTGGTTGCAGTTTTTCTGACTGCCTTGATTGCGTCGGTATATTTCTACAACAAGAAAAATCCTATCCTTCCTAACATCATTCTCAATGGGTGGACCCCTTGCATGCCAGGTCAGACAAATACCTGCATTCCTGTCAAACTCTTCAACTTCTCTATTAAATCCAAAAATATCTTTTGAGGAACATAAAGAAGTTATTTGTCCTGCTGGATGAAATAATTTCTGGCATGAAATGAGGCTCCTTATGCAATTGGTGAACTGAGCACATTTACAATCTATGAATACAAAGCTGTTTTGCATCAGTGAAAGAATGAGTACCACAACCTTCACCTTTACTACTTACACTCCCAAGTCTGTATTTTTTTGTGGATAGATTATGAGTTTCAAATTAACAGGTTCCCATGGATCAATATGGTGGAATGTATTCATCCCCCCTCATTTTTTTATTCTTCTTGGAGCTGTTTTCCTCCAAATCCATAGTTATTTTACTGCAGCATTACAGATGGTGCATGCAGAGGAGGCTAACTCCTGAAATGGGTTTTTCCCATCTTGTATTTTTTCTTAAAATCTGAGTTGGTATTCTCCCAGTTTTTGCAATGTAAATTGAGATAGTTATGTTCATCTTTGAAAAGGTTTTCCTTTAGGGGGAGGGGCTACTTCAGGGCCTTTCAGTTGATCCTTAAACCTTTTCACTTGACACTTGCACTCATGCATGGGAAGAATCACTGACAGCTGTCTGTTTCATCTGAAAATGTGTCAGAATTACCAGGTGTTGCACATAGATAGCCCCCCTACACAGCCTAAACTATAGGGGCTAGAAAGTTTTTTATGTCTATGAGCAACATCTGGTACATGGTAAAAACTATTGCTTATGGTGGATGATTTTTATAGGTGGATCCAATAGCCCTCCTCAGCTTGGTAAGGTTGCTGATGATGAGCAACCTCAAGCAGCATGATCTGACCTCTGACTTTGTTGGACTCTGTTGCCTCCAATTTTCCATGTGAGTCAATGCCCAATTCATCTTCAGCTATTCTTGGCTATTGGTTACCCAATCATTTTTCTTGATGAAATCCTGGCTTGGAACTTCAGTCATGTACACCCAGAATGTATTCATAAGTTCCTGTGATTTGCAATTTCATGAATAAGGCCAAATGAGCCCATATCAGATTGGTGTTTGTGTATTAAGTATTGATAGTGATGCAGGGTTCACGTTAACTTGCTATAGCGAGTCCCTGACTCAAATTCACAAAACACACAAGTCCACTGGACTCATTGACATTTGCCTGGGTTTTTTTCTAGACAAAACCCAAGGAGGTTTCATGTTAAAACATCAGCACCAAAACATAGAAATGACAACAATTGACAGAAGGATCCAGAGGTTCAGATTCAGATCACAACAGTATGATAATAATGTCCACACCATTGTAGTTTGTGCTAACTCTCTCACCTCTCACCACTGTGGCATTTATATAAAAGAAAAGAATATTCATAAACTTAAAGTGGAGTCCTGGCTGATTCACCAAAACATGTTGCTATTTTCTCACTGTCACTGTCTGGTTAACAGCTGATCAACTGAATTTTTTAATATCTAGATATTCTTTTATGTCAAAAATTTTCCACGAAGTTGTTTTCTTCTTAAGTAGCCTCCACTTCATTAAAAACTTGGTCATTTTTGAACATTTTATTGTTACTGGTTCTCCGTGCTCGAATATGCAAGCCTTGGTTAACTTCAAGTAGGTCTTCTGATCACCTTATGGTTTCCAGCCTGCCAGATATGGCAATCCCTTTAGGTGTAGGTTGGCCACACAAAGATGACTGCGTCTGGCCCTTTGTGTGGAGGAGAAATCTTAGTTGACCCACTTGAGTTCTTCCCACTCACCTTATTTTTTCCAGTTGACCTAATACCCAAATTGGGAATTCCCTTCACTGGGGGTAGTATTCCATTTAAAAGGAAGGCCTTATCAAATGTTTGCAGAGGTACCCAAGTCTTTTAAGAAAATCAAAATGATATTTCCTCGTTTTTGTCATTTTGATGTTCTGACACCAAGAGCCAGCTCTGACAGATTAAACATTCATGGGAAGTGCATTTCACTTGTTCCCACTAGGTGCGATTCTGGAGATTGAAATCACAAATCACTATAAAGCGGGGTCTGCATATGGCAGTGTGCTAACCCTGCAAAGGATGGAATTTCACATTGTCTTGGCCAAATTCATACAATGACAAATGAGACCAAGAAGACTAAAAAAAAATACAGACAGTACCTCCCAAACTGGGAAAAAGAGTTGAAATTGCTACTTCTTAAACATGGAAAATACTTTGCAACACCTGTCACAAGGTGAATGTGAAAAATGTTTACACTGAGGGTTGTATGAACTTCCAAATTGAAAATATTGAAGTTTCACTTGTGCAATTATATGGATTTTTCTCTGATTCCTCTGTAAGATATGAAGTTCTAGGAGAAGTTCAGGAGGTAAATGACTCAGACAGAGATAAGCTTCAGGAACAAACAAATGGGAGATGGATAAGTCTGTATAATGCTGTTGAAGTTGCTGCCAGGTTGTACAGAGAATTAGTTGAGGCCTTGAAGCATATTTCTGAGAGTGGATTCAGTACAAATTTCAGTAAAGCCAATGATTTACTGAAGAAGATCAAACATCTTTCTTTCCCAGCTGCAATATGTGCATGCCTTTGATGTCCTCCCTCACTTAAAGAGGCTTACAAATTCTTTTTCAGTTGAAAAATTTGAATCTTTCCATAATTCAGCCTCTGGTAAATTCAGTGATTGCTTCCTTGTAGGATATGTGGTACAATTCTGGGCAACATGAAGAAAAGTTCTGAGAAGGCCTCAATGCATACAATGACCATGAGCCTTCTTCTGATGAACTAGAGGTTCCTCCCATAATATTCTATAAGGGAGTGAAGTTTGAGCAGATGCTGTTTGATGGGGAAAAGAGCAATCTGATTGATTGAAGCCAGAAAAGATCTTGTGCAGAAAGTTATTGCCAACTTGAGGAGCAGGTTTCCAGAGAGTTCAATGAAAATTCTTTGTGCACTCAGAAAAATATTCTCTCCCAAGAAGTATCCTGCTAGCACATGTCCTTCTTCAAAGAATATGAACAGGAAAGTCTGAAGGACCTGATTGCCTTTTTACTGTCACTCTAATGATACTAAAGGAAGTCTCATGAATGAAGACAGTCTGAAGTCTTCATTCATGAGACTTCATAAACCTTGCAACCTAGCATAAGTAATGGGAGTTTCATGATTTATGCAGTATGATAATAACAGACTATGCAGAGGTGTTCCCAGAATTTGCCATGCTGGTCAGGATTGCTATGTGTATCCCTGTGTCAACTACTGCAACTGAACATGGCTTTTCATGCATGAAGTGGATCAAGTCTTGTTTGAGAAGTCAGCTTGGTCATTAAAAGCTATCTCAGCTGATGCTCCTCATCCTCATCCTCATCTCTCAAAGAGGCAGATAGGCTTCTAGAAAATGCTTTTCATGACATGAAACAGATGAGAAGGTCAGACTAGGTGAATAATGCCTGAATGGCCATTATTCTTTTCACTTGAATAAAAATTAACTTTTTACCTGGAATTTAATTTTTTGGAATCTTTAAAAATTCAAGACATACTCATGTAGTCTGTAATTGGACTCAAAGCACTTGGTGCTTTGAGTTCACTTTGAGTCCCTGGGACTCAAGATTTATAAAAGCTAATGTGAACCTTGAGTGATGTAAGTATTCATGGAATGCCATTGGAGATCATTTTCAAGAAAAGAAGAATGGCAACCCCTAGGATCCATAGAAGAAGTTTGGAAGTGGACAGTTTCCACGGAACTATACATTGAAATTGTAATTGATCTTGAGGGTGTAGGACTGATCTCACTTTCCTGATTTATTGTGCTTTTCGCTGTATACAATGAATGTACCTTCATTCACATGTAGGTGGAAGTTTACTTAGTCATTGGCCTTCCAAAATGGGAGCAACAAATTTTTGTCTTTGCAGCTCCTTGTTGGGCTTCCTGCTAAGAATTTCAGTTGCCATTTTCCCCAAAATTTGGGGGATGTTCTTATCTGTTCACTGTTATGAGGTGAATTTAGCTGACACTTTGTTGAATCTCTGAATATTTTGAATATTCAGAGAAAGGGTAACGAATTCAGCTCTGGCATCATGAGCTTGAAACTTAATAGCATGGATGCGATCAATGAATTTTAGTTCTTCACCATCATATGACATCAGGAAAAAGCAAAATGGGATGGAATAGATTCAAAATTGAACAAGAATTCCAAATATATTTAAATGTTTTCCTAACTCCTCTGACAGTTTAGGCTGTGGAGGGAGGGGCTATCTATGTGCAACACCTGGTACAGGCTTTGAAAAATGATTCTCAGAGTGAAGTTGTCAATTGTTTGCATAGTCAGTTTGAATGCATGGTGGAATTTTTTACCTGGGACCACTTAGACCTTGTGTATGCAGAATTTTTCCTTATAATACCATTGTGAACTAGGGTAGAGGCACCAGTTTGTGGATGGGCGCCTATTTGTGGACAGTTTTGCGTTTTTTGCCATTTCACTAAGTTCACGCCAAAAATTTATTTCCTCAAATGCTCCATATTTTGCGCTTAGCTGTCAGCCACAATATAAATTATGCATACCTATCAGCATGAGTGAATTTGGACATTTTTGCTCAGTTTTAGACCTAACACCCCTGAATTCCTTAATTTTTCCAATGATATTTAAGAGGACATCATTGATGATGAATATAATTGCTGTATGTGTCTCATGCCCATATTTTTCTATTTGGCCTATTCACGTTCATAATTGTTAACAAAAGCAGGTGTGCACAAATTATGTCTATGGATGCCCACAAATGTGAACCATGTGAAAATCAGCAACAGTGAATGTTGGAAATATATATTTTTTATATTTTATTTTAGGGTATGAGCATCAAACTATGATAAGTGGCCTCCCATTGAAACCAGTCAAGTGGTTTCTCAGTTACCCTAACGACTGTAATGCAATTTTCAAGAGGAAAATTTCCTTAACCTGTCCACAAACTGGTGCCTTTACCCTATACTTGAAAAGTGATTTAGATGTTCCTAGTATGGATTTTTTATATTTCCTTTTCAGCATGTGGGATCCTCCTGTGAAATGATCGTCCTGACCTTTATGGCAGATATCTGAGGAGCCAGATTTGATATTCACTTTTATTTGTGACCAAAAAGAGCAGTTGTGATATCTTGCCTCTTCTACTTCATCTGGGTAGCTGCAAAGTAATTGTAGGAAAAAATGGCAGTTTTCATCACCTCCTCTTCTCCATTCTACCTCCACTGCATTTCAAGTGACAGTTTTACTTTCTGCATTTTATGCTTTTCTTTGTGATCAACGAATTATTATTTTTTATGACCTTGTGTAAGCAGAATTTTTTCCTCATAGTGGCATTGAAGACTATACTTGAAAAGTGAGTTAGATGTTCCAAGTATGGATTTTTTTATATGTCCGTGGAGGGAAAGGAGTTTGCCCAATATGATGCAGTTTTTTTACATTTGCTTTATAAAAGCTTTTTATTCAGTAATTGTGCTACTAAAGTGAGAGTATGAGAAAATGTGAAGTCATTTTCAGCAGTTTGCATTTATGCACAAAAAGGCTAACCTGAGTTTTTGAAACCCTTCAAAATTGGATGAAAACTAATTATTTCTGTTTCAGAAGTGAAACCAATTTAAAATAATATAATTTTTTTTGTCTAAATCGGTTTAAGATCAAGAATGGGCAAGCTTAACTTAGGGTAACCTAACCTTACCTAATCTAACTTTTGAAATTGCTCAGAATTGAGAAACAAATATATTTTTTTTTATTTGACCTTCCTTTCAAATTATAAACATTAAAATCAGTTTAAGGGCCGAAATTGGGCCAACTCCTTTGATATTCTTGTATATCTGTGACCAAACTACACTCCATCTGGGCAGCTCCAGAGTGATCTGGACCAAAAAATGGCTGCTATCATAGCTTCTCTTTCACTTTCTACCTCCTATGCATTCAGCTGTACCAAATGGCAGTTTCAATTTCAGTGTTTCAAGTTTTTCCTTGTGACTCAGGGCACTTTATGCTGGTATCCTTCCATGCCAAATACCTTGCAGGTAATATGATTCATGTACCTTAGTGGCACCAATCTGAGGAGAGAATTTAAATAGTCCTGAATAACTTTCATTAAACTGGTATGTTTTATGATCACGTTATGATGATCACCTTTTTCACTCTGTCTGGGGCAGCTCCAGAGTGTTCTGGGGAAAAAAAGGCTGCTGTCATACCCTTCCTCTTCTTTCTTCCACTGCAATTCAGGTTTAAGTTTTATTCGTGACTCGTGTCCGAACATTTTTCTTATGTAACTTGGTTTCCTTCCTTGACACAAATATTTCCTGCAGGGATAACCGGATAATCGTGATTTGTGCCTATCAAAGTTGATTTTTATATTGAATCCATTTTTATATATTTTTTTTCATTGGGATGAAAACACCTACCTCATTGTTAATAAAGAATCTCAGCTTTCCTTGATGAAAGTGCTGAAGTCCTTCAGAGCTTCCAAACATCTGCCTCAGATGTGGACATGCTACATTCGACCTAGGGTATGTGATACAAATTCCGACCCCCTTAAGCTCAAAATCTGCCCCTTCACAGTACGTTGTAAAATTATTTTTTGTTCTTAGATCTATGCCATTCGAGAGGAAAATGCACGCACTATCCGTTCACGTTTGGAGGCCGGATTTTAATTTAATTTTGTTGAGAAACGCTGTTCAATTTCTTATTACGTTTAATTATGTGACGTGGGGGCAGAATTAGTCTGACATTGACTATACATTGTAAAGTGCAGCCCCAGACAAGTGCATGACCGGAATTCATGCATTTGGCCCAAAAGAACTGCACTGCATCTAATTGGATGAGAGTAAGTGATACCAAACTGGGGCTGCACTTTACAATGTATAGTCAATGTCAGACTAATTCTGCCCCCACGTCACATAATTAAACGTAATAAGAAATTGAACAGTGTTTCTCAACAAAATTTAATTAAAATCCGGTCTCCAAACGTGAACGGATAGTGCGTGCATTTTCCTCTCGAATGGCATAGATCTAAGAACAAAAAATAATTTGCCTAAAAAAAATTCCAGCAGCTGACCGTGCGCTCTCTCCTGTTAGGAGAGAGCGCACCTAACCCAGCCACATACAGTTGTGTTGCGACCGTTTCGTGCGATTAGGTGAACCACCACGTCGTTCCCCCTCAATAACAGCCAGCAAATGAGTGTCGTGGCCTCACTGATGTGCTCAAAGGTTCAGGGGAATTTTCCCTAGACGAAAGACGGTCCATATACGTCCAAGGTGGTCCACACGAAACTTTTTTAAAAATATAGGTTGCAACTGGTTTGAAATACATATACAAATGCAGGAAATAAAAGAGAGACATTCTGGAAAATGTATGCAACTGTTCAGACGAGAGGTTTTTCAGTAAAAAAAAAAAAAAAAGGCCGAATCCAAGACTTTCCAAAAATGTATGTATTCCAAAATTTTTCTGCATTGGGCGCTAAGAAACATCCTCTGAAGTAAAAATAATAATGATATTAAATAAGTAAATGCGAGACGCTGGTGGACGTC
Organism: Darwinula stevensoni; assembly: GCA_905338385.1. Lineage (NCBI taxonomy): Eukaryota > Metazoa > Arthropoda > Ostracoda > Podocopida > Darwinulidae > Darwinula > Darwinula stevensoni. The sequence goes on along the minus strand of CAJPEV010000629.1, from coordinate 65,661 downwards.
CAGGTCCAGGTGCAGGTGTGGGAACGGATCCCGGGGAGTCCGCCGAGCCCTTTCCCTCCGGCAAGGACGCGAAGGCGCGCAGTGGGTGGGGAGTGGGGACTCCGTGCGTGGACGTGCTACTTGCTCGGGAGGCTGGGAGGATCCCCCGTCTTCCGTGCACAATAGCCTTTTTGTTTTGATTTTTTTTTATCCATTGGTCGACGCGGTAAAAGTGGAATGCAAAAGGTGGCACGTCACGTCCGAAGCCTTCGAAAGCCTTTCGGAAGAAACTAGTTCATTGGTCTCGCCAGCCGTTAAATGGAATGAATGGATTCTTCGAAGCGACTGCGAGACGTAAGAAAAAAATTGGCGCCAAGGCTCCGGCATGTGGGAGCCCAAAGTCCAGTTTCGGACTCTAAAGCGAGGTCGGAAAGACATCTGGAATCGGTGTCCTTGGCTCAACTCGAAGAATGGAATTATTCTAATAGGATCAGTCCGAGAAGACAGTTATAAATACCCCCGGATGATTTATATCTAAAAAAAAAAAAAAAAACGTTCCCAGCTCTACACGTCTACAAAACGGAATAACA
>CAJPEV010000629.1:29584-65028 GCA_905338385.1 Darwinula stevensoni | reverse complement strand
AGGCGGGGGTCCCCCCCCCCCCCCCCCCCCCACACACACACACCCGCAATGTGAGACAGGTAAAGACAAATTTAACGAAGACTCGGGATTCGTGTTGGATTGGACACGCTGGAAACAATGAACTGATATCTTCTAGTCTTGATATCTTCATCCTGGGACACTTGTTGGCACCTGCATCTTCGCCCAAGGTCGCACCTTTTTCCGATTCCATTTTCTAGTTTGGAAAAGTTTGAAATCGGGTTCCGAGGGTAAACTTCTATCGTCTATTCGGTCTCAAAAGACACTTCGATGCGACAGATCGAGGGGGGAGCCTCGATCATTGATGCTCCTTACCTGAGACACAGTGAATAGAGGGATTTACCTCGAAAACCGGGGTTCCCGACTTTCTTTCGTTCGATCGGGTGAAGGGAAATCCTGATGGATCTCTCTCGGCTGACTGAAAGGTGCTGTCTATCTGACTACACTGAAGCGTGTCATAAACCTTCAGCTCCCGATGACCTGCCTGAGGCCAGATATATACTTATAGATATCTGTTTGACTCCTTGCCTCTCACCGCCTCATCGATCAAACCTTTTGTCCTCAACCAAGTGTGTATTTTGCTGCCGAATAGACTTATACCTTCGGAATCCTCTCTTCTCGGTCCTCTCGGGTCCTGTCCATCGCAGTAACGTCAATCTGCAGGAGGGGGAAGGGGTGCGTCCTCCGATCCCCCGTCAGTCCGGTCGGAGATCTCGGTTGCATGCGGAGGGAGAAGCGTCGAGACTCCCGTTCGAGCTCGGAGTCTCCGCCGTTTCCATCTTCAGGTGACATCGGAGTGCCGTGTGCTCGAAAAGGTGGAGGGACCGGATGGATCAGTGGGACCAGATGAGCCGGTCCTGAAAAGAGTCCACAACCCTCCGCAACTTCAGTTCTCGGGAACCTTCTGGAATTTCCAATCCGAATTGCTCTTCGGCTCTGTCGACAGCATTGTTAGAACTCAAAAAAAAGAACTTAGATCCGGAGGAAAAGTACTCTAAAAGAATTGTTAGTACATGCGTCAGTACGAGTACCATTCCGATGCATTCCTACGGCAGTATGAAGTTCTACTCCACGTCCATTTCAGAGTTTCACCGAGCCGCAACTAGATGTCGCTAGTGTTGCACAGATCGAGACTGCGTCTCCGGGTTTTTCGTCCCTCAGATCTCTTTCTGAATACGTTTGAATTTGATTTATGTGCCTGATTTTCGTGCCGCAATGAGGTGCAGGAAACCGGAAATACGAAATTCTCTCCTCCGCTCTCGGAGGAGAGAATTTCGTCTCTCCGGTTTCCATTCGTGTCGCACACGAAGGAGGTTTTGGTCATCACAATCGGTGTACTCAACGGATTTTATCGGCTGCTGGGATGGGACACACACTCACGCGCACACGTGCACACGCGCACTCAAGCTTCCACTGCATCTATAATCGGTACGAAAGGGACGGGGTTTATGCCTTTTGAAAAAAAAAAAGCATGTCAAGGTCTGATTCTGGTTCATATTTTTTAGATATATTCAATATGTTTATCGATTTCTTTACCCATTCCATGACTGAGTGCTGTCAGGAGCTGCCCTCACGGCCCCTCGCGGCCCTTCGCGGCCTCTCGCCCCAAAGGGCGAAAGAGCTCTTCATATGCATTCATGATTTGCATTCTTACTACAGAAACTCTAATAATAAAAAATTTTTTGAAACTGGTCTCCCGAAACGTGATTGCGGTCAAGAAATTGGCTAATGAATTGGCGCCCCATCATTATTGGCTAAGAAAAATAATACACATACATAGGAAGGTGTTAACAATAAGAAAAAATTCTAGAATAAAAAAAAAAGAAGCTGGAAATCTGGGATTAAATTGGAAATTAAAATTTGCGATTCCAAATTTTCTCATTCGAAGTTATAATTTAATATTTATTTTTCGCCATTGGAATATATAAATAAAGCATTACATTTCAGAAGTTTTGGACAGACAGACAGACGGACGAACATGAACGGTCGTTCCAGCGAAAAGTCTGGCCTATTTTCTTTTGAAAAAAAAAAAAGCTCCGTTACGACGGGAGGAACGTGCCTTTCCACGCAGAATCGGTCACATCTGTCGGCGGAAAGGCATTTCAGAGGCATTTGAATGTTTCTATTTCAATTTTGTTTCTATTTCAATTTTGAGGCATTTGAATATTTCTATTTCAATTTTGCACAGCTCGAACACGTTCGAGCGCGACGAGACGCATCGCCCAGTTGCAAATATTTTTGCACAGACGACGGCAACGGGAAGGAAATGGCCTCGGCGGGGAATCCTCCATCCGTCATCTCTTCCCGAGATCCCCTCAGCCGCGGGTGCAATTAACACCTGCAATTTACATTTGCACGTGCATCGGTGGGGTGGATTCCCGCCACCAAAGGGAGTCAAATCGGCCCAACCCATCAGTCGTTTTTCTTCATAAATTCTCCCTTCACCTCCACGATTTTCTTGTATCCTTCCCTCACTTCCCCCCACCTTCCCCCCTCCCCCCATTTGAATGATTTTTAAGCGATGTGAGTCCATTCTTTGATAGTAGCTGGTTTATTGTTTTTTTTTTTTTGGTGAACAAAAAAAAAACAGCGTTTTTTGTGAGTTGTCAATCTGATTGTAGGAAGCCGATTTTTATGAAATTTGGCAGGCGTATAGAATGACTCAATTGGCGCTTGTGTGCCGAATTTCACATCAAAATTCCGAAAACGGTGAGATTTAATTTACTTTTCATCGCTAAAAAAAAGTAAGTGTTTTTTTCTTTCGTTCAACTTAAAATTTCTCGCAACTGACGGAAACGAACAAGCAAACAAACAGAAGAAAAACAAAATGCACAAATGCCAAAAAAAAAACCAAAGCGCTCAATCTGGTTTCGTTGGATTCATTTCAACTGAAAAGGTGCTCAATCCTCTCTTCTGGGACGCCACAAATGAATGTCAATAAATCCTTCCTTTTCATCCCGGGTCTCACGTTCGCATCGCTATTTTCGACAGCACATTTTGTCGTGGGCTATCGGGAAATAATTACGGCTCCTGTGATTTTAAGGCCAGGTGGCTGAAATTCAACCGGAATCGGCCACCTACAACGAGATCGACGGCTCATCAAAAACGACAGCTTTTCTTTTTTGGCCCACCCTGTATATAATGGTTAAACGTCCCGAAAAAAATTGATCCTTTCACTTCCTCCGGCGAAACTCGAGAATCTCGTTTGAGAAAACGGATTTCCGGTCGAGGTGAAGCGACCTTCACCTCCGCGCATCGCTTCAACCATTCCCGGAAGGAAGGGGGGGGGGGGCGGAAGGGAGGGCAGAAGAGGGCGGAAGGGAGGGCGAGTCCAGCTGCTTCCCCTTTCGTCCCCGTTTTTGACAGATCCATCTCGAGTCTCACTTTAAACGAATGAAAGAAATGAGGAATGCGGCATTGTCCTCCCGCCTTTGTGGTTTATCGCCTGGGCCGAGCGAAAGAAAGGGAAAGTGCGGGGGGTCAAAAGGCGCTTATCGCGACGATCGCTCCCCGCGAGGCGCTATCGCGAGACGAATCCTCGTCGGAAAGGGGTCGCCTGGATCCAAGTGGCACCTCCGTGAAGGGTCCCCTGGATCCTGTGGCACCCCGGTAAAGGGTCGCCTGGATCCCGCGGCAGGTGCAGTTCGCAGCTGCAGCGAGAGAGAGAGAGAGAGAGACGTTTTTCAACTCACTCGACCGGAATGAAGACGGACGGGACCATTTCCAGTCCCTCCCTAATTATCCCCTCTGGCTGTTGTGATCACTCTGGGGGCAACGATGAACACTGCAGGGCCGATGATGAGCACAGCAAGGCCAATCATCTAATATCGTCATTTTGGATCCGGTACGTTGCATGTCCTCTCTCCGCTCGGGTGATTGTTTTCTGTTTCACCCACTTTCCCTGTTGGCGGAACGCAAACACGACGGCGACTTTCGAGCATGAAAACCGGCTTCGAAGCACGAAGGTCGGCTTCGAAGCACAATGCACAGAGCAGCTGGTGCCCGCCCGTGTTTTGCATGGGAGAGATTTCGGCACGTTCACCGGGGGCCACGTGCCACCGGGCGAGAGAATTCCGCGAGAAAAAAATGGAGCGGCGAAGGACAATGCTCGCCGGGAACAATAGCGACAATGGGTTTCCGAAGGGGGGCGCAAAACAGCTGATCCAGGGGAAACATCCCAAGACGGGATAATGGGGACGCAAGCAAGCGAGCCGGAGCAGGTGGGAACTTGCCAAAACCTAGGGAAAAAGTCTCTCTCACCTGCTCCCCCCCGATTGGTCGAGACCGAGCGGCACTCGTCCCCGTTGGCGGAGACCGAGCAGCGCTCTCTCGCCATTGGCGGAAGGCGACACGTGCCAGGGTGCCCGCTCGCCTCGATCACGACGTCGCAAGTGGCTGCCGGTTCCTCGTCAGTCTCGTGCGTGCATTCGTTTCGGATCGACATAGAGCCTCCGTCCTCGTTCGATTCGCGATTTCGAGTGTCTCGCGAGCGTCACGATGCCTGCGGGGCTCGTCTACAACCTTTCCAGGTGAGAACGAGGAACCTTTCTCTTTTGCATACTCGATTTTAAGGATTAATGAAGGAACCAGGTACAAAAACGGATCTTTCTCACGGATTCCGATACGTGCAACCCAGATCCCTTTCTCCACCCGCATGGGAAATGCGAGGGCTTAACGACCACGCGAGGCCCATGCGAATACGTGTCGACCCGAACCCTTTCTCATCGTAATTTTGGCCGAAAATTTCCCCCCCGAGAGCGGAAGTGCACTTCGAGGTCCATCCGACTCGTTTCTCTTCTGCTCGAAAACGGCCATTGCAGGTCGACGCGAAAGACGAAGTGCGAGAGAGCCGACCGACGAGTAAATGCCCCCATTAAGGTCGAGCAGATTCGCGGGGTGGAAAAAGGGTGAGTCGCACCCGAGAGGATGAGCATGTATGGGAATCTTCATCGTTGGAGAACGGCACGTTTCACGATCCCGGAATATAAAGAAAAGAGCTTATAACTCGTGGAAGCATGCAAAAATCTCTGAATGACCCCCTTCCCTTCTCCCCCCCCCCCATCCCTCATTGCCCCCCTCCCGTCGTTTGACAAATTCTTCGTGGACACTCGTGGGAAGCGAACGGTGCCGTACGCCTCGCCGGGAGAAAGCCGCCCCGCCGCTAACGGGGCTTCACGGACCCGCGAACCGGTGGACCTCCTCACCGGTGGACCCCTCCGACCGGTGGACCCACGAACCGTGCCATCGTCTCGCAAACCCGTGCAAATACTTGCAAAAAGTCCGGGCGCCGCTCCGGCCGTCCGCCCGTGAGAAAAGCCGCCCGGCCCCCTTTAGAGGAAGCGGTTGATGGGGATCTTCCTGCAAGGCCTCATCGGTTTCCATGGGAAGAGAAAAAGTAATCCCCCTCATTTTCTTCTCACTCTGAGAAAAAGGAGAAAAAAAAAAAGAGAGCGTCTCTATCAGGACTGTGAAAAGACTTCCGTTCGGAGGCCTGCGTAGAAGGCCTGCAAAGAAGGCCCGAGCCATCTGGACCTTCCAGATCGTTTTCGGCGATACGAACGGAATGTCCCGACGGGACTCGTTTCCGTTTTCCCTTCATTATATTTGCCTCCTCGGAATCCTTCCGTAATGAGTCCTTCCGTAACGAGTCCTTCCGCGATAAGGCGAACAATACGTACCGCTGCATTCCATCCAGGGTCGCCCGAAAAGGACGCAGATCGATTCGCGGATAAAACGAGGGCGTTCACCCGCGAAAAACGTTCAAGGCCGGGACTGCAAAAACCTCCGACCGTCGATTCTGCTCGCTTCGCGGTGGAGCCCTGGAAAGCGGAGATTACGGGAGGGAAGATTCCCATGCGGCCACTCCCCAGCTGTTGGTCTTTCCCATCCACCCCCGTCGGCTCACCCAGTGAGAAAAAAAGAAGATGGGGTAGATCGCGACGCCAGGGAAGCGTCACCTCATCACCGTTCCGCCAGAGATGACGAATGCGCTCGCTCTGAATCCCACGAACACGTGAAAGTCCGCTTTCCCTTTCCGTCCTCCCGCCTCACCTCCATCTCCCCGTCCTCCCGCCTCGCCGTTTCTCCCCGTCCTCCTGCCTCTCGGAGACCCAGCGAGACCCTCTAGGAGAGCCACGCCCGCCTCCGACCAGTTCTCGCCGATCCACATGGGCGCGCCCGCGTTACCGAACCATCAATTAATCAGAGCGAATTCCACGTTCCTGTTTGCTTTCACGACGCGTGAATGACGACACATCTCTCTTTCTCTCCAGGGAGGACATATTCCGCTGCGAGTCCCCGGACGACCACGATTACGAAGAGGTGAGTGCGCCGGCCCCCCCCCCCCCCCCCCCCACTATTTTTTCCGTGAGAATCACCGTGAAAATGACCGCGATGATGATGGCGCTCGGGCCCGAGGCCGTCACGTCCCTGCCTTTCTCTCGTGCTTTACTTAACTTCACCCCCCTTGCATGATGTTTCCGTGCCCCGACCCAAGCCTATAATTTTTTTCGTACGACCCCGTTTCGCATCGATTTCAGTCCTCTTTTTTTGTCTTGGAGCACAACCACGCATAAGAAGTAGGAGTCGATGTAAAAGTTCGTCGAGGTGGAAGGCCCGTCTTAAATGCACGACAAATGTCATCGTGACCGTGCAGGCATTCCTGCACGGGTTTCAAGAGTAAAAAAAAAGAAAAAAAGATCATACGATTAGCTTGCCACAGTGCCTGTCGCTGCCTTCATTATTTGATATTCCTCGGCTCACCCATAGAGCCTATGAAAACGGAACACAATAGCGCTTCACCGGTTTCCATATAATAAAAATGGATATAAAAGGTTGAGTATTTTGGTATCAGATTCTTAAGGATATGAAGAAAAAAAAGTCTTTTGTCCCTCGCGATACACCGACCCGTATCGACACCTTCAATCTCACCATTATCGTCCCTTCTGCTTCCGACTCGTATTTCCCCCGATATTTAAAAGGTGAACCAGATAACGACTAACGGTGTACAAAAAAAATGTGTGACGGCAGGTGTGTCTCGAGCCGAGTCCGTCGTCGGGCGGATACAGCAGCCTGGGCAGCGGAGGCGAGAAGAAGGAGAACGGGAAGGCACCCGACCTCATCCCGCATCCGATCAATACGCAGGACATCCTCAAGTCGGTGGTCAATTGCATCCACAAGAAGCACGGGTGCGCGTGGAAGGATCAGCTGAGGAGGCTCAAGGTATGGAAGAGGAGAAGGGAGGGAGGAGGACGGGGGGTGAGGAGGAGGCTTCTTTGGGGGTAATTATCTGCGTCCGGTCCGGCCGATCGTGATGATTACGCTTCATGCTTGGCTTATTTCGGGGTCCCTCTTTCTCACCTGCTTCCTCCTGCGCCCTGTGAAAATTGTGTAAAAAGTGCAATAATTCCTGCGATGTCGGGATGATACGGACCGAGAGTTGGGAACCACGTGCCTAATAAAAATAAAAAAATAGAAAAGGATAATGGGGGGGGGGGGGGGGGGGGGGGAGATGGGGAAAATATGTTTCATTTCCAAGAAGGAAATGCCAAGGATAGATTTTTCCCTGTTGTCGGCGACATCCTCATTGGCTCTCGTATTTGCTCGTCGAGCAGACGTTCCGCATCCGCAGGGGGGGGGGAAGGGAGAATGGATTCGGCAGCTGTCTCCATGCATTCTTTGCGTAATGCATCTAAAGCCATCTGGGCACACACGCAAAAAACAACACCTGCCGCCCCGTTCGGGGGCAGCCGCAGCTTCCTCCGCATTGTTGATTTTTTTTTTTTCCTGCAGGGTCACTTAGTGACGTGCAAATACGAGGCGGAACCGTGCCGCTTGAAGTGCGGGGCGAAGATCCCGAACCTCATGATGGAAGACCACGTGAGAAGCACGTGTCCGAACCGACCCGTCGCCTGCCCGCATTGTGGCACTGACGTTCCAGTCGCCGAGCATCAGGTGAGGTCATCCTGACTTTTTAAATTTACCATTTATTATATACATGTATATATATATTTTTTCATTTTTTTATGTAAAGTTTTATTTTTTACTGCTGTAATTTATTGTTTTATTTCATTTATTTATGTTACTTATTATAATATTTCATTTATTAATATAATTTATTATAGTACTGTATTTTTTTTGTACTGTCGACGTCTCTTTGTACTCGCGAGAGGGGGGGGGGAGGGGAAAGACGATATTATTGGGCATTCGGAATTCATTGGGGGGGGGGGGGGGGGGGGGGGGGGGCACGTCTCACTTAGATCTCTTCCGTGTAAACATGCCATCTGTCGAAGGAGCGTGACGCGATTTCGAAAGGGTATCCGGCAATCACTTTTCCCCGTTGGTTTCTTTTTTGTTAATTTTTACGATCGGTCGGGGGATCCCGTGTAATGAGGGTGTCGGGGTCGCGACCCCGCGTCTCACCTTGCCCGAGGGGCGATCGGCAGGTCCTCTGAGCCTTGATTATGGGACGCTCCGCGGCCGTACATCATCGTCGTAATTGCACCTGGTATTACGTCCGTCGCGGCACGGATGCGGGATCCGCGACCTCGCTCTTCGTCGCGGGTCGTCGTTCGATCGGTGACGATCGGAAGCACGTGTGCGAACGATTCAAAATCTGGATCCACTTGGAGCCCCAGAACTGAACAAAGCAAGATGGGAGCGAAAAGGAAGGAAAAGAGGAAAGGAAACGTCTTTGTGAGTGCGACACGTGGGCGTCACATGGCCTTCCTGTTTGGCGACCCGCGAGAACGTTCGACACCGAGGAAACATCTGTCGGAGGGGGAAGGGGAAGGGGGGACGGAGACACGGGATCCGGCAACCGTGGGTCCTCGCTCGGCTTCGGGGAGGAGGTCGTGAGAAGGGGGGAGCCAATTAGAGCCGAGATATAGAAGGACCGCTGAGTGCGTTCGCGTTCACTCCCGAGTCGGCCCGCATCGGAGTCGTGCGCGCTGTGGGACGCACGATGAGGACCTACGAGATCAACGCCCCGCTGCCTCCTTCGTCTTCGACGGTGAGGGTGAGACGAGGAACGACCTGGGTTTCGTGGGGGGTGTCGTTTTGCGGGGGTGGGGGGTCGTTTCGCGAGTTGGTTTACGTTTCGAGTGACTTTTTTTGCGATCGTCTCCGGTGGTTCTTTGACACCTCTCGGTCTGTGCGGTCGTGAAGGGTGGGGAACGTTCAGATTTCCTGAATTTCTGAATTTCTAACTGCCTCCTTCCATTTGGAAGGAGGGAGGCAGAAATTCAGTCGCTTGGTCGCCTCGCCGACGAGGGAACTCCCGGGTTCCCTCGAATAGACCAGGATTCCCGTTACGATTTCCGGAAGCTTATGAGTGTTGAAAGTTGAACAATTCGAGAAGAAACTATAGAATTTAGAACTCTCGGTAGATTTAGAACGGTATGCTGCGCGGTTGCATACTTACATCGGGGTGGAATCCAGTACCTTAAGTACCGAACGGGACCGTACGCGAGTGGGCGGAGCAAACGACCGTCAGCGTGCCGCACGTGTCTAATGACGACGGTGAAAACGACGTCCTTGTACCACATGAAACGCCCCGAGGCATCTCTCACGAACGACTCTGACGAAACCCGTAAATACCACATTTTTTCTCATTTTTTAATGTATATATTTTCCACTTCCCAGAATCACGCGAGCTCGTGCCCCATGGAAGCGACCTACTGCGAGAACAAGTGCGGGACGAAGGTCCCCCGCCGCGGGATGGGGAAGCACCGCTCTCAGGACTGCCCCAAGCGAGCCGTGCCCTGCCCCCACTGCCACGCCCAAGTCGTCTACGACACCTTCCAATCCCACCAGGGCAAGTGCGCCAAGGTGCCGCTGGCGTGCCCCAACGGGTGCGGGGGGACGGGGATCCCGAGGGAGGACATGGACCGGCATCTGGGGAGCAAGTGTCCCAATTCGCCTTCGCTCTGCCTCTTCAAGGATGCCGGATGTCGGTTTAAGGTCCGCCCCAAGATTCGTGCTTTATTTTCATTTTATTTCATTTATATTTTATTTTCATCATTTTAGTTTTTCTAATTGAAAATTTTAGCCTTTTTTAATGTATATATTTTCCTTTTTTTTCTTTAAATTAAACTATTATATTACCAATTTTTAATTTAAATCGTAATTAAATTAAATTTTTTGGATTTGGTGGTACACGTCTGTCGGTTGCAGGGTGCTCGAATGACCGTGGAGGAACACGAGGAGCTGTGCTATCGAGATCACCTGACACTCTTGATGGGGCTCGTGGTGAAGCAGGGGCAGCAGATCCACGCACTCACGAACGCCCTCAGACATCTCTCCACCAATCACACCGGTATGCATTGTAATCATCGTGTCTTCCTCGATCATCGCGTCCATTCGGCTTTCATCGGAGCCCAGGCTTAATTTGGGGGGCGGCTTCGGGTGGGGGGTGGGGGAGCGGAAAGACGATATTATTGGGCATTCGGAATTCATTTTCCCTTCCATTTGCCCCACGGAACAATAGGCAGTAGACGTTTCCTGTTTGGAGAATGATGTAATTGATGCTAATGAGAGGTTCTCGGCCGAGGCTGAGAACCTCTCATCATTTGCATACTGAGGCTATTTTTATCCGGTAAAAGAAAGAGTAAATAATTGGATGATAAAAAGATAATGATGGGTCTCAGGAAACCTGATGTGGAAGATCACGGAGGTGTCGTCGAAGATGAAGGAAGCGCGGAGCAAATCCGGCCTGGAACTGTGCAGCGCGCCGTTCTACACGAGTCCGTTCGGTTACAAGCTGTCGGCGTCGGTGTTCCTGAACGGGAACGGGGCGGGGGAGGGGGGGTACGTCTCGGTGTACATCAAGATCCTGCCGGGGGACTACGACAATCTCCTGCGATGGCCGTTCTCGCACACGGTCGCGTTCACGCTCTACGACCAGGACCCGGCGCCGGAGCGGGCGTGCAACGTCGTCGAGAGCTTCGTGCCGGACCCGAGCTGGAAGAACTTCCAAGCCCCGAGCAAGGACACGGACTCCCTCGGCTTCGGGTTCCCCAAGTTCGTCCCGCACGAGGCGCTGCACAAGAGGAATTACATCAAGGATGACACGATCTTCGTCAGGGTCAAGGTGGAGCCGGCGAAGGTCATCGCCGTCTGAGTCTTTTTCTCTCTTTTTCTTTTTTCTTCCGTATTTATGCACTTCGAAACGAGAGGTGGATATTGCCTTTCTCGACAGCTCCAGCCAAAAATCGTTCGCCTTTTTTGTCTTCGTCGCAGTCTAGTCACTCCGTGTACTATAATCTGCCTATGCGAAAAAGGGAAAATTTTCAAGTGTCTTTCAAGTTTGCTCTGCTCGTTTTCTTTTTTTTATGAAGTGATTTTTATGTACAGTCCAGAAAGAAGATAATAAAAGTCGAAAAGAAAGATTGCCACTCGACCATTCATTCCAGGATTTTCAGGGTGGAATCAGCGTCGAATCACCCTGCAATCCACGTTGACTCAACGTCGATTCGACGGAACGTGTCATTCGTTCTGCTCGGTTCCACCGACGTAGAATGGGGCCGAGCTTCCTTATATGCCCGAGAGAGAGAGAGAGAGAGAGAGAGAAAATCTCTCTAGTGGCGTTTTCATCACCTCGAAGCGAAACGTCCTTTCTGGACCGTATCGTACCGGAGTGTGACGGGTGAGAGTCGAAGCCATAGGGCACAGCGGAGCCAAAGGTCACGGCGGAGCCACTGGGCACAGCGGAGCCAAAGGGCACGGTGATGAGAACCGCCGGACCCAAGCAGGAAGAGACCACAAACACGTTTTTCCGCATCATCAGAGACGAAATTCGTGTCGAAATGGATGTTCGAGCCGGCACGCGTCGCCGTCCGGGCGGGATCGAGTTCGTCATTCTGCGTTACGTTACGTTACCTTGCTTTTTTAACGACTGAAGTCGCAGAGGACGACTTTCGAGGACGAAAGCGAAAGGAAAGCCGTCCTCCAGCTCAAAATATAGGCAATTTCCCGCGTCCCGTAACGAAGCACGAACGAGAGGGAAAGGTTACCGTTCGGTTATGGCTCGGTTACCCGTTTTTGAGGACGGCGAATTCTCGACTTTTCGTCTCGAAATCGAAATGTCAAATTTAACCTTTTCGGTCCCAAATTTTAATGTATAAATGATGCAAAAACAAAATGTCCTCATTGAACCGTCAACGACGAAGCGCCATCGACCAGTGAAAATTCAAATTCCAAAAGAGGTCACGATGATTCAAGGTCGCCCCTCTTTATCTGCTGCGATTTAATCGGGTCGGAAATTTGTAGAGCAAATTAGGGCGGCCGAGTCACAGAGAATGCGGCAAGTGAATTTGACGAGTGGGGCGGGGCGGGGCAGGCCTAAAAGCAAACACACGTGCATTTCTTTATCGTCATTTCCTGTTTTTTTTTTTTTGGCGGGACATTTCGCGCGGTCTGCGGGACGGTCGGTGAAAAGCGCAAAAGCGCAGTATCGCCGCGAAACTCTTTCCGACTCTCGACGCGAAGAACCGTGGGACGCGGATTCAGGCTCACGCCATCTCGCGACGAACTCGACGGGCCTCACGGTCATGCAAGCGGGATGAAATAAACATTATTATTATCTCGTTCGTTCGAAGCGCCTTTAGCCTCAGCCGAGTGAATCGTAACCGCAGACGACAGCGGGCAACGGTCGCGAATTTCCTCGATGCCTTTTAAAACCGTCGGTGACGTGACCCGTTCGCGTGATACGTGACGCGACTCGTCCACTCTCTCGCGGACAGCCGAGATTCCCCGCGGCGAATCGCCTCGGGAGAAACAGCCCCGCGGCGACGAATCCAAGGCGATTTCCCGCGAAAAGTATGCGGGACGCTTGGAAACGAAGTCCTCGAGGCATTTCGCGGCGGCAGGGCCGGATTAAGGGGGGTGGGGGGGGGCAAAGGAGGCTGTTACCCCCCCCCGAAGTAAATTAAAAGCGTTAAATATTTGTGTAAGTACCGAGGGGGGGGGGGGGGAGCATCAAGAATCCACTTGCCCCGGGTCCCCCAACTTCTTAATCCGGCCCTGCGCGGCGGACACGATCGAACGGCACCAGAACCGGCGAGTCGTGATTAGAGGTGTGCCGTCAGGGAACGGGCGCCCGTGCAGGTCTCTAAACCGCGGCAAGTCTAGGCACGAAAGTTCCTGCTTGTTTTCGACGCTGTTCTGGTGGGTAAATTCTTCTTCGAGTCCATTTTTTTGTTTTCGTTTTCGTTTTCTGGTCCCGCGTTCCATCATTTCTTACAGCACTTTCGATCCGACGAACGTAAATTTCCTTCCTTTGACATTTTTAAAATATTGAAATCATTTAACGAAAAACATGGAGAACTCATACTTCAATTTCCAGTAAAGTGCAAGTCTCTATTATTTTGTGCTTCTAAGTTATGAATTTGTCGGTAGACCTCAAAAAACCCGAGTCGCATACGTGCAAAGTGATAACCGTGTTATTAATTTGTAATTTTGCCAAGCGGCAGAAGTTTGCAAAAGACAGCAACGAAGGGAATAAAGGACTTCTCCGATTCCCTTTTCCGAGTTTTGTCGCGATAGAGCCAGGGTCGACCGGACCCAGCGGCACCTCGAGCGCGTACGACCTTGGCGACGCCGACTCTGTTTTTAGCACGAGCGCGGAAGAAACGAATCCGGCCGATAACGGGATGTTATTTCCCACGTCCTTGTAGGCACAATAATTGCTTTTTTTTTTCCTTCGCATGTCAAAAAATTTCTCCGTACGTAAATGCAATAATTGCGTGGACCCGCGCCCCAAATCCGCCTCTTCGCCGAAAGAAAAGAGTCGAGTGGCGACTTCCTCGACCGAAAAGTCGCTCGTTCACGACCGATTTTCAACGCCATCATCAAGCCAGACCGTACAGCATATAGTACTTGAGTGTCCAATTAGATCCTTCAAGGGCGATTCAAAAAACATCCACGAGGCAGCCGAATGGTTATCTCAACTTGATATCATTCTTTAATTTTTTTTGCCATCCACCAAGGCCATACGAAAGAAGAACGCAATCATCGCCTAGCGTATTCCCGACCTAAAAGAACAATTGACTTTTCATTCCGACCAGAGTTTTCGGCACGGAGAAATACCAATAGGCACGCAGAAATGCCAATCGGCAAGGAGAAATGCCCATCGGCACGGAGAATCGCCCCAGTGGCGAAACCGATTTCATAACGACCCTCGACGGGAATCGCATGAACCGAGAACCCATTTCCCATCCACGCCAATTACGAAACGAGATGAGTAAGTAGATAATGGCAGGGCATGTCACCCTGAGATCCGAGGCGGCGATGCCTTTCTCTTCATTAGGCGAGATCCCACACCCACTAGAGACATCTAGCGGGACGTGAATAAAGTTCGCTCGTTAACTGCGTGCAACTAGTGGCGTGGCTACCGAATGTACAGGCGTTACGACTGCACCGGGGCCCACGGGCCAGCTGGGCCCACACGCCGAACTACGAGGAGGGGAGAAGGCAGGGGAAGAAGGGGGGAGGAGTTAGCTGGGAGCCCCTTGGCATCGGGACGAGGTGAGAGCCAGCAGGCGGAAAGGAAGGTCAAAAGGAATCGAAGGAATTCGACGCGACACTGCACAGAGACATCTCCTAATGAGGAAACGCCGCTTCGTGTGGTTTAATGAAGTGGTGGCCACTTTCAATATCATTCACCCAGGGTCAGATCAAGGAGGAGGAGGAGGGGGGGGGAAAGCAAAGGGGGCTGTTGTCCCGGGTCCCACTTTTCCAGGGGGCCATCAAAGGGAATTAAACGTTAAGTATTTACGTCAAGTAGCAGGGAGTGGGGGACGAAGAATTCACTTGCTCCTGGCCTCGCAACCTCTTGATCCGGCCCTGCATTCATCCTTTCACTAGTGGCGGAACTAGAAGAGAGGGGGGGGGGGGGGGGGGGGGAACTAGGAAACAGGCCTCCCCCTACGAAAAATTTCCGCCACTGCCTTCCACACTGACGACAATTTATACGCTGCCAGAGAAAACTAGCAAAAAAATATGACTCCCACATAATTCAATAGTTAGAAATTGGAGACCGGGCCTCGTTTCATTCCTCGCACCAGGACCCATGCCAACCACGCTACGCCATTGGAAGCAACGAAATTTGGCACAATGGATTCAGGAACGGTGCGAATCGGGTAGCAGATACAAATTCCAAGGTATTCGCTGGTAAAGCCTCTTTCCATTTTTTTTTGTACTTTTGTCCAGAGTCACGAGCAGTGCGGGCGCGGTCATCGACGTAGCAATTGGATTCATTTTGGACGGAGGACTCTCGTAAACACGCAAATTCCACAACCGGCCCACAATCGAGGAATCGAGATGGCTGGGTGCCGTCGCCTGCCCTCATCGCTTAATCTGCTCTTATTGCTTACAGAATATCATCTACAGAAAGGAGAAGTTATTTCACCCGGTGACTTCAGCCAGTTACTTGCTTTTTTTTTATTATAAAAATACTCCATTTTGAGGATTGCGTGAAATGCCACGGATCCGAATCCCACTTCGCAACAGATGACGCTTGCCATTTCACCCATGCTTTTCTGGATTAGGATACTGAATCCCATTAGATCAAAAACGATTTAGATTCCATTCGCGGTTCGGTGCTTCCGTGTGAAACGGTACGACGAAAGAGAGTCGGATGGAAAAGTTATCACATTTACTGCCTCTTGGATACGAGATGCAAAAACAAGAAAAAGCACAGGATTTTCTTCCTTTTGATCCCCGCAGATCCGTACCGTTCGGTACTCACTGGTCCGATCCATTCATGACGGTCCAGTACGTGGAGTACTGGAGATGCAGGCTCATCTGCTGCACCTGCTGGAGCCACTGGCGGTAGAAGGCGTCCCAATGTATACCGGGATTGTCGTGGGTGCCGCTCTCTTCCTCGGAGTCGGTGTCGGTGTCGGACGGTATCGAGTCGTCCGGCGACCCGGCCGACTCGGTCTCGGCGTCGGAGACGTCTTCGTCGTCGGCGAAGGGCCACTCGGCGGCGAGGCCGTCGTCGGAGTCCGACTCCGCCCGTGCTTCGACTCGGGCGTCGTCGGCCGACATTCGGTCGTCTCCGACAGGTTCCGCGGGTGCTTCGTCTCGGTCGTCGTCTTCGTCGGAGGGGAAGAGCCATTCGTCGGACGCATCCGCTGCGCCTTCTGCCGCGGCGACGTCGGTTTCACCTTCGGCTTCCTCGTTCTCTTCTTCGTCGACTGTCAACAGAGGGAGAACGTGCTCTCTCTGGAAGCTCTTAGTCCCCGTGTCTTTCCTCACGACCTCCACTTCTTCGACTCTCTCTCTCGGTTCGCCTTCGTGCTTCTCGTCTGGAACAGCAGGGGCAAGGGCCAGGGTGTTCGCGTCGGGAGCCTCCACGACTCCAACCCGGAGGCATTCCAGTTCTTCGCGCCGCCTCTCGAGATATTCTTGTACGGTTTCGGCGTCTGCGGGCGCGATCTGCGGCACGGTGAAGAGGCTGTCGACTTCCCCTCCTTCCAGAGCGAGAGATTTGAGACGATCCACCGTTTCTGCATAAGTCATTCGTCGAGAAGAGGCTGTAACCTTGGGAGAAAACGCCTGCATCCACGACGACAACGACGACCCGACTCGAGTCTTCAATTCGTCCGTCGTTTTCTTACCGCTCTCCGGGCACGCATGGTGACGGCTTCGTTCGACAGCGACACTCGTGACCCTCTTGGACTCCTGCAGTTGAGCGGCACGAGGCTTGCCTCTGATATTCCTCTCCTCGGGGTGAGTCTCGCTGGTCTTGGGGGGTTTGGTCGAAGGGCTCTTGAATGCATCGCATCGTGCTTTTCCTCTATCAGACCGCGCATTTTTACTGGCGAATGAATGTTCACCTTGTAGACTCTTGTGAGTGGACTCCATCGCGGGATCTCGATAGGAAAGCCTTCCGTTGGGCAGCTCCTCGCCGTTTGCATCAGCGCCTCCTTCCGCGAGGGGTATATTGGAGTCTTCTCCCCGAGTCGATCGAGATGGTTCCGATTTCACTCCATTTTGGCTCTTGTGTTTAGAAATGGCACCTTGGTGCGGTCCCCTCACTCTTGCATTCATCCCGTCGGCACCATTCTCCGCTTGTAATGGAGGCACTACTTTCAACTCGGCTGTATCCATTTCCCACAGATCTTCCGGAAGAGGCTGAGGCAATTCCTTCACGTAGACCCCGATCTGGGACACGATGGACTGAAGCCGCTTATATTCCTCCCCTGCACTCACAAGGGAGATGGCCAGGCCCAAGGAACCAAACCTACCTACAAAGACAATACAAAAATAAATAAAACAAGGATTAAAAAAAAAAACCAAAGCAGAGCAGCCAGAATCCCAAACCGGCTCGTCCGATGCGATGCATGTACGTTGCAGGATCCTTAGGGAGATCGTAATTGATGACGAGATCGACGTGCTCGGCGTCAACACCTCGGGCCGTGAGATCCGTGGAGAGAAGAAGGCGACATTTAAAGCGCTGGAGCTGGGACAAAGCAACCAGACGTTCTTGCTGCTGCAGTGCTCCTGCGTAATAAACACAATCCATGCTTTTGATGTATGCCTTGTCTGTCTGTGATGCGATTTCCCTTCAAGCAGTAATTTTTGTCACAAAATGGAACATTTTTATTTGCAGCAACAGAGATTAAATAATCTCATCAGCGAACCCAATAACAAGTACAGTATACTGTATAGGAATTAGGATGCCAATCAAGCATCACCCTAGCAGTGGTGGATAAAGCATTTCCTGAAGGTGGGGGAGGCTTGGTTTCAAAATGCAAATTCAATTCATTGTTAGCAATAGAAAGGGGCAGAGTGTGGGTGGGTGCTGAGAAAATACCCAAGTCTTTCACTTTCAGTCACAGCTTATGATCTGCAGCATTAGTATGCCATCAATGGAGACAGGGTTGGCACCGTTTACTTTGCTTCCACAGACTATTTATTACAGCTGCAGATCGCAAGCTGCTCTAGTTCATTTCAATGTTGAGCCCTCCAGCCCCTTCCCCATGCTAAATCCACAACTGCATCCAAGGGAATATGGACCCAGATATTGCTAATAAATCTTTGCACCTTTATGTCATCCCAAATGGTCATATGAAAAGAAAAGACTTAGGTATCTTCATATGTAAAGCAAGGATGCGCAAATTATGAGGCATTTCCTGGAAAATTAACAAATATAATGTAGTTCTTTCTCAAACACTTCTGCAAGTTGTAGCATACCTGATATGAAAGAGGATGGCCATCCATGTGCATTAAGTTCATGGCACAGACTTTCAGCTTTAGTTTGGAGATTGGAGAAGATGAGACACTGGCCAAAAACGACGGATCCAAGGACGTCGAGGAGGGCGACCATCTTCTTCGCCTGGACCTTGAGCGGCATGGGGTGGTCCTCGGTGATGTATGCCAACTGCGTGATCCCAAGAAGGGCAGCAAGCTTGTCTGTCGTGATGTGGATGCGAGTCGGCTGCCTCATGTAAGTTGCCAGGGCATCTTCCACCTCCTCTGGATATGTAGCGCTCATGGCCATCACCTGCAATCATCACCATCATGGACTCACCACTGAGATATCATGATAAAAACTCATTTTCATTATCTTCAGGTTACTTAGGTCCACCAACCTGCTTGGAAGCAGGAAGTCGAGCATAAATGGGATCGATGCTTCTTCTGAAGGAGAGGGCATTCAGAAGAATGTCAGCCTCATCAAGAACCAGGAGCCTGATGTGATCTGTCCTCAGGGCATCGATCTGGATCAGTTGCAGGATCCTCCCTGGTGTGCCTGTTGATGCAGTGACAGTGGAAGATATCTTATCTTATTTATATCTTGAATGTCAGGCACATGATGGAAGTGGATGAACTGGACAAACCAATGGCAATGTGGCACTTTTTGAGCTTGGAGAGATCTTCCTCGACAGGGAGACCGCCAATGAAGGCAAAGGCCTTGAAACCTGGGATGGCATTCCCA
The DNA here is from genome assembly GCA_905338385.1 of Darwinula stevensoni. Lineage (NCBI taxonomy): Eukaryota > Metazoa > Arthropoda > Ostracoda > Podocopida > Darwinulidae > Darwinula > Darwinula stevensoni. Next base: position 46,070 of record CAJPEV010000629.1, on the reverse strand, counting down.
ACGGCCTGCGTGACCTGAGTCACTTGAACGGCTATCTCCCTTGTGGGCACCAACACCAGGACCTGGGGGCCATTCACATTCATGGACACCCTCTCCAATGCCACTACCACATACACCAGCGTCTTCCCTTTGGAAAATGGTTCACCCAATCAGCCATGGCTACCTTTTCAAATCAATTTTCTCACTGTGCATATTTCTGCCCAAATATGCTGTCCCCTTTCAGCATGGTAAAAGCAGCTGAAAAAGGACATCACTGGACAGAAGAGCACAGTGTGCTTTAAATTGCTTACCTGTGCCAGACTTAGCCTGGACAATGAGATCAAGGCCACAGCGTCCTGAGGGAATGGCCTTCAGCTGAACTGGAGAGGGACGTCGGAATCCAGCCAACTTCAGACCCTTCAACACATCATCTGACAGACCGAGCCCACAAAAATCCACATCTTCATCCAACTCGATGTCCGCTGTTCTCACTCGATCGTCTGTTAACTTATGGGCTGGTTTGTACATTTCAATGAGTGCTGACTTTTAATTAGATGAACCAACAGGAGTGAAGGTACTTGACTGAAGTTCTTCTGCAGGCTGAGGGACAAACAACAAAATATATAATCACTTGAAGATTCTTTTGTTTTTGAAAGTATTTTAAGAAACAAAAGCATAGGTGTCCTCAATCAAACCTTGCTTAGGCGATGCAAATGGTGAAGGGATTCAGTAAGAAGCTGACGAACAGAGTTCAGTTCAAACAGAGTGAGATGATCGAGCTTGGCGTGCTTGGAGCCAGAACGGATGAACGCTTCCACAGAGGCACGCAGCTTGGCTTCTCGAATGTCCCAGATGTCTTTGATGAGCATGCGAACGCCCTCCGAATTGGGGATATCTGATGCAGCTGTACTCAGGAGAAGTTGGGAGACCTGGATGAAGTGGGCATTTGGCATTCGAGTGAAATATGCGCTCTCCTTCTCTGCTTCCTTTGCCTTCAGGAGAATCAGATGGGAATAAATACCAGCAACACTTTCATTCACCACATATGAGGGTCAGAAAGGTAAGTAGAAACCTGCTCAAGAATGTCAGTGGAGAGCCAATCAGGAGGAACGATGCGACACTTGTGTCTCTGACGAAGATTCACAGCAAGCCAGAGTGGAACACGTGTAGGGATTCCTGGTCGAAATGGCCCCACGTCCCCACCAATAAGATGAATCACCCCTTGAGTAAAGTTTGGTACTATCTCTACTTCCTCCTTCTCTGCCAAGAATTCTGTTTCTGCTGCATTCATGGCATTGTCCCCCTTTGTCCCACATCAAATAACTGTGTTTCAAATGCAAGGAAGGTTATAGAGAGCAAAATGAATTATGAATTTAGGCAGAGATATTGGGCATGAGAGCGAGAAGTGCAGAGTTGTAAAGCACCTATTTACAAATGTACTTAAAGAAGTACTACAGATGGTGTGTACAGAGTCCTTCAAAGGTTTTAAATATGTATTATTCCCTGGTAGCAGAGGGTATACTTAAGTAATTGAACATGTAAATTTTTAAACATGAAAACATTTTCTTATAATAATTTGCAGGTTCCTTTGAAGGCATAGTAAGTTAAAAGAGAAAGAAGTGCTGCATGGCTTGTGAATGACAATACTGCATGACCAACCCTTAAAAAAAAAAATATTTTTTTTTATAGGTGCATTCCAATTACCTCCAGAAGCTCTCAGATAGATTTTTGTCGAGGCACATGCACGAGTCCAACAAACTTGGGATATGAAAACTTGTAGTCTAGCTTATGTGAAGCAATTGGGTTGGCCATTATTTTTTTATATAGATTCATGAGTCAGGCTGTAGGAACCAATGCAAAGTACTCAAAGTCTCAATCACTCACTCAAAGTAAAAATCAATGCAAAGTCACTCTTGGTAAACCTGATGTGTCATGAATTATTTGCTGGATCTAAATTTCAACTAATTTAAATCACCAGAAATTGACAAAAGGACTTAATGACTTATAGGGATATGCATGAAAATTATAGCTTTGTGCTGAATCCTGAAACCTCTAACAAGAAATGCTTAACCTCTTCATGGATAGACTTGTCATGGAAGTGATAGTTTTTTGTCCAACAAAAATGATATGGATCATTTAACCTTGTCCCCCTTATTTAGTCAAGATCTGGAAGTTCCTTCACCTTGACAAGTCCTATCCTCTTAGAACCACATGAGGAACTTTATGGCCTCCTTTGCACTCATCTAGCAGTCTAGTCACCAATAACCTGTGGTTATTAGTAATCCTGGGCTTCCAACAAAAGGAGTTGCATAAACAGACTATGAATATCAACTTGAACATGGGACTCTTTTCTATCGACAGCATATCTCACAAGCATCGCCCAATTTATAGAGCCAATACATAGGGTAAGACCATCTAAGTTTGGACAGCATAAAATAAATGATTATACGAGGGGTGCTAAAAAAATTTCTGGGACTGAATTTTTTAATGATGCTGTGGTGTCTCTTTCCAATTACTGATTGTTATGTCCTTCAAACTAGTCCTCTTCAGCATCTACACAAATTTTCAGGTGTTTCTTCAGCTGCTGGAAACATTGTTGACACTCAACATTTGGAATCAACAGCAGTGCTCGCGTTGTGTTTGCAACTTTGCTTTGAATGCCTGAAATCTTCATTTTGGCACACTCTTTAGCTTGGGGGGGGGGGGGAAGAAGAAAATCCTATGAGCTAGGTCTGGTGAGTTGGGTGGTTTACGAAGCACGAGGGATTTCGAGATAGGTCAGAACCACAGAATTTGGAAAATGAAGGAAATTGCAGAGCATTTAAAGCAGCGTTACGAATGTGCCACAAATGCAGCTGGTGATTCCAAAAGATGCATGTCATCAATTATTCTGGCAGCTGAAGAAACGCCTGAAAATTTGTGTAGATGCTGAAGAGGACTAGTTTGAAGGACATAACAATCAGTAATTGGAAAGATGGTCATAAAAAATTCAGTCCTGGAAATTTTTTATCACCCTCATAAAACAAAGCATTTGCAAGGTCACCCTCAGAAACAGTTCTCCCAAGCTGTGAGAAACTGCTTCTGTGGGATGATGCTTGGTTTTTCAACAATGTACATGATAGTGTCTGAACTTAGATGGGTTTTACCCTAACTGGTTCATCTCCAAAGTTGAATCAATGTGGTTATTCCTCAGAGCAGGATTATGAAATCTTTTGTATAATGTGAAAGCAGTGAAGTTGCTTCAAAAACTATTTTCCACAATTGTTCAACTTCCATCAAGGCCTTTAACCCAGGGGTGTCAAACTCAAATCGGTCGGTGGGCTGCACCCATAAAATTTCACTGAAATATGTGCTGACACTCAATCCATGCAGAAAATTTCAAAAGCAGACGGTGGGCTGGATGAACCACCTCTGTGGGCCGGATCCGGCCCACGGGCCGTATGTTTGACACCCCTGCTTTAACCCATTTGCTCTGTACATTTTGAAGAGGTAATAACACTGTGGGTGAATGAAGTCACCTTTTACAGTGAAAGGGTTAAATACTTCTTTAAATGTGCAAACCAAGAATATGTATATTACTGCTCAGTTAACTTTTAAAGAGCATTCACCAAGTAAATACTTTTCCAATTAACTATTACACTACAAATATATTAATTTTTCCCTAAAATTTTTTTTTTGTAGTCCAAAGGACTATTTATATGCAACAGTGAAAATTCTTAATTTTGTTCTTACTACCCTACTCATATTTCCTAGTAATCAAAATGTAACCTTACACTTCAGAATGTTTCTGGGAGTTGAACATTTCAATTAGCCCCATGAGTCTTCATTCAAATTTTCATCAGATAAATTCAACTCAGAGATCTTTTTCCCAAAAGACAAAAGGCTTATGGGAAAATGAACAGGTAAGTCCTGTGATGCAGTTTCATTGAAATACCTTAGTAAAAGGGAAAAACAAAGGAAATCCCATTCTGGAGTTTTCTCCTTCCCATTCTAAATGAAGGGGATGTCTGTGCCCATCAACAATTAGTCCTTCCTTCTTTGATACTGTCAATGACGATATGAACTTTCACATTCAAGAGAAGCTACTGTTGATAGGAAAAATTCCATGCCTTCAGGATAATAAGATCCTTACTCTATGAAAGAGCAGCATGGGGTGATGAAAACTTTTGGTCAATCCTTCAACAACAAAAAGGAGACATAGGAGGCAGTAACTGGGCAAAGATAATGTGCATGGTAAGAGATAGAGAGAATCAGACAATCAAAGAACAGACACCCAATTTTATTACGAACTCATGACCAATATTCCATAAAATTAGAACACCCATGTCATTCTCTCTGTCTACACAAAACAGAAACTGTTTGAAACAGAGAATAACTTTGGAAGAAAGAAAAACAGAAAAGATATATAGCATCTCATTTTTATCTCCTCTGGTCTTCCCAGAGCTACAAGATTTGAGCCTTCTTTGAATATGAAATGCTTTGATTATCTTCTATCGGCAGCTACAAGTGAAATCACAGTGACGTTTGCCTCTCAGAGCACGCCATGATGTTTGAGATATGATTGGCCTCCTCACTTCTATTAAAGCTACTGTATAAGATAAAAAGGCAGCACCCAGATTATGGCCCATTTTCCTTCAAGATGCACAAGTGAATCATGAATATGCAGTAGGAGTTATCCTGATGGAAGCCAATCCATTCCCAAACATGTCTCCCATCTCTCAGCTGACATCAAAGGCACTCTTCTTTCAAGAGAGAAAAAAGCAGGAGCTGATTGTCCACACATGATGGTTCCTGTCAGGAAACACACACACTTGGTGACACACATATAACAAGCAAACCAAAGTTTTGATCTGTGAATCTGTTCATTTAAATCTTGCTCACTTGCCCAATCTAGCTTGAGATCAAACATGAACCTTTGCGTTTAGTAGGAAACAAACATGAGATAGACTCCAGAAATATGGAACTAGTTGCTAATGTACAGCAAAGAAGAAACAAACATGCCAGGTACTACAGCAACAGCAAAGAAAAGGGGGTTTGAAAGTCTTTAAAGCTTCCATCACCTAAAAACTATATGTAGGTGTACTTCTCCAAATCAATGGCACAAAGTGAAAAGTGAGAACTAAGCATGAAAATGCAATAAGAAATGTTGAATAGGAAAGCATTAGCATGGTTGATGAATGCTGGAGCAATAAAATAGCATACTGCATGACCTCAAGAAAATAGGACCATTGGATATGAAGAATTGCATTACACAAAATGGATACAGCAGTCACATAGCACAAAATGATTTGCAAAAGAAGCAATGACAAGAGATTAGGTATGGAACAGAGAATAAACTGATGCATAATAAAGGGTTCTGACAGCAAACCAAGATGTGAAAGCCAATATGAATGCAGAATGCCATAACAACAAAAAATAAACAAGTCAATGCAAACTAAATTTTAATTATCAGTGAAAGATCTTTGAGAAATTTGTTCAAGACACAAAGCTTTTAATAATACTCATTTTGTTCAAAAGGCATCACGCAAAGCAGAACAAATCCTCAGCCTTAGAAAAAGATGAAGAACTAAACCTGGCAAAGAGAAGAAGCCCATAGTCAATGCATTTGTAACTGCAATCCTTCTGAAACCATTAAACAAAAAAAGAGACCAATAAAATGATGCTGCTATTATGCCTACATGGAGGAAGAACAGCTTTTAAGTCTGAAAATGCAAGTACCTATGGCAAGGGAGAATTATTTGTTTTCACATTTTTCTTTTTTTTTTAACAAGTCTCTCAGACTTAATAAAAGAACTATTAAAGTTAAATGTTAAAGTAAATGTTTATAAAGTTATGTTAAAGTACCTTCTCCAGCTCTAACATAAACAGGATTCACTGAATCTGGGAAAATCAACTGGCCATAGCAATTACAAATTGGAAGCACTGAATGAATGGCAAAGGAGATGAAGTCAGAGGTACAGAACATCAGCATTGCTATTGGGTCACTCTCTGTTTCACCCATAGGTGGAGGGTTTTTTCTTGAGTGATGATAGTGATCTAGCACCATGATAAGGAAGCAAGACGAATAACATGAAGCACTGAGACTTAGCACTCGGGCTCATCGAAGGCAAAAAAATCAAATGGCTCTTGGAGGGTCCTACTGAGGAGTGGGTCCCGAGTGTCAGGTTCCTGCAATGCATTCATGGAGCAAGTCATGAGGCCGTGAGGGAAATCAGATGTGTTCATGGCCCATGAGTCGAGCAACTCTCTCAGGTCAATGTCATTCTGCATGACTTCATTCCAGTCCAATGCATCTTCCCGTGTCCCAACCCCATCCACATGTCCTTGAGCTAATACTGGATCCACTGTGTCCATGGCCTGTAGAGGGTCATCACTGTAGGACAGAGGTGTTGGTTGTGGTTCATCACTCTTGAGATCACATATCAACATCTCTATTGCATTCTGGCTCGATCGGTTTGATTCAACCTTCGGGAATGTGGTGATGACTGTTGGAAGTCTTTGACTCACACCTGGCAGTGGTGGGGGGGGAGGAGGTGGAGGTGGAGGCGGAGGAGGTGGGGCAGAGGTCCCATTTGACCCCGTAGGGAACACCAGATCCTGTGTGAGGGATTTGGGAGTGGTAGGAGTAACAGGATCATTGGCTGCACTTGGTGGCAACTCCCCATTTCGAATCAGTATCTCAAGAATATCATCCACAGCCTGAGATTTTACTGATAGTTTCCGTGGTCGAGGTATCGTTGTTGGTTGGATCTGAAGCAGGTCTTCAATTTTAGAAAGGTCATCTGGGACCAACTTCTCAGTTTCCACATATGGAGGTGGTGGGGCTGCCATTTCTTGTTTCAGAGTCTCAAAGTCTGGCAAACTCTTTGTTCGCAAATGATTCACTTGCAGTTGTGCTGGATGTGCAGGTTGAGTTGTTGTAGTGGAGACTTGCACCAGAGGTGCTGTCACTACCTCCTGGGACTGGGTTGTCACAGGTGTCCAATTAACCTGATTGAGGATGACCTGAACTGGCTGATCACCTGACTTCCTTGAGACTGTAGTTGCTGGAATCAAATGCAATCCACTAGGGACAGACATTAATGTTGCAGTGCTTGTGACCATATGATTGTTGGGGCCAATGATACGCACATTAGACTGGCCTTCATCCCAACTCAGCTTCTTTGAAGATCGAGCTTTATTTGTCACCTGGTGTTGTTGCTGTTGCTGCCGCACTTGTTGTTGTAGTAGACGTAATTCCAACTGCTGTTGCTGGAGACTTTGGAGATGCTGCATCTGCTGCAGCTGGACCTGAAGTTGTTGCTGATTCTGTTGATGCTGAATGTGATGCTGGATCAATTCCTCTGCATTTTCATCTTGAGACTTGGGGTCAGGCTGCTGCTCTTCTTTCACACTTAGTAAGCCCTGCTGCTTTTGAATCATCAGGGATTCATCCAACTTTTTCTGAAGTTCTTGGATTTTTTTATACTGCTGCTCGATGATGATTCCCAAGGGAATGTCTTGGACCTGAATTGGAGGTTGAGATACAGGCTGTGAAGACACTCCAACTTGTGTGCCTGCTGGTGCACTGACCAAGAGGGTGTTCTCCAATACTGGTATAGAGATTTTGGGAGAACTCTGGAGGTTGGGGGAACTGTGACGCTTGGGTACAGCGTGAACTTCAATCTCCTTCAGGTCACCAGCTTTGAGAACATTGGGTATTCGAGCTGATGGATGCACAACAGCCACCTGGGGTTTTGGAGGACCTTGAAGAGGAAGAGGAGGAGGAGGAGGTGGTGGGGGGGGAGAGGGTGTATTTCTATTCTTTGCCACCTCATTTGTATCCATCATGCTCACAGATTCTTCACCATCTGTTTCCATTGGAGCCACTGATGAAGGACGACTTGAGGATTCTGTCTTCTTGTCTCCATCAGTATCAGTCACCAACATTGTCTGCTGGTCATTGGAGATCTCCATTTGACCTTGCAGGGTGGTTTCTGCTCTTGGTAATGGGTGAGTAACAGCTATGGCAGGGTTGATGATCACTGGGATGGTGGTAAGGGCAGCAACAGGCTTTTGGATGGAAGAGGAGGAAGGAGCCAGCATTGGCAAGGACCCAGATGCTGCTCCCGTGGTGACATCTGAGTAAGGCTTCAATCGTTCTATCAGCTGGGGCTTGGATCCTGAAACAGGGAGATTCCTCTTCTTCAATTCGGCCTTGAGGTCGCTCACCTTCATGTCCTCCAGCTTAGACATCCCCATTGTTCCAGTGTCACTGGCCTGCTTGCAGATTGTTGTTTTGATGGCTACAATCGGTTGCTTCATATTTCCATTACCACTTCCATCACTTTTGTTTGCTGGAAGGAGGATATGGGGATATTTGTGTTGCCATTCTAATTGCCACTGCAGAAACAGCTGTTGTTGTTGCAGCAATAAGTCATATGATGACTCATTGGATTTGGAGTTTCCACCATTGTTGGCAGACTCCTTTTTTTGGGCACTTGGAGGACCCTTGTATTCGTGAAAGGTGATCTTGCGGGTTTTGGGCTGCATCTTGGCCTTGGACTTCTTTATTGATTTTGCTTTTCCTCCCCCTTCACTTCTGGGAATGGCACCATGAGAATATGTCCTTGAGAGTGCCATGCTGGCTGATGGCAGCCCAGTGCTCCCACCTGATTTTGATTGTATACTTAGCCCAGGCTTACTTTCCAAGAATGTGGCTGACACTCCAGTGAATGTGAAGGTAGGTTCCTTTTTGGTCGGTGAGAGAGATGTGGCTGTTGCTTCACTTGATTGATTCATCAGTACAGGTTTTTCTGGGTCCTGAAGGGGTGACTGTAAGGGTGACATTGCACTCTCACTACTAGAATCCTCCTCAATTGGTACAAACGTCCTCTGAGGATGTTTCTGAACAGTTCCTTCTGATGTCTTCTTGAACTGGAGGAATCCCTCTTTGACAGCCTTTTCCAGCACATCGTCTGTATGTAGAATGTTCCCTTTTATGAGCTCCAAGGGACCCGGACGATGGGATAAATGTTCATTTAAAGAATCTGCCAGCCGTGCTCGTTTCAACTGTAGTTGCTTTTCTACCAAGGATGGATCGATGTTTCCTGTATCACCCAGAATGTTATGCTGGATCAACTCCTGTCGATCGGGGCGACTCTGAATCTTTGCCTTGAGCATGTCCCCGATTTTTGCCCTCTCAAGCTTTTGACGCTGTTCAAAAAATGCTTGAGGCATGTTGGGAGGTGGAATGATGCCTTGCTCGACCAGCTGGTCACGGGGACGTCTTGTCATCAACTTCACCTAAACAAAAGCACCAGAATATTTGCATTTTAAAAAAGTCACCAATAGCTTGCATGAATGTGTGGTTACCACATCTGAATTGACTCAGAAAAGTCACAAACTTTCCTCTCAAGAAGTTAGATTAAATTATGAATTGCTCATGCAGACAAGCATTCTAAGACAAGAAACATAGGCATTAAGTATGCTTACAGTCTGTAGAACAGGGTCATGGCTCACCTGCAGGGATTCCTTGTTTTTGTCCATTTGAAGTTGTAATGGGCTGTCATCCACAATGCATTTTGGAGGTGAGTCAGAAGCTCTTCCTTTGGCATCAATCCTTGTATCTCGACTCTCTCCTTCGGCCATTTCTATCATAGCCTAGCCGTGATGTTGGCCCATGAACCAAGGCCTTTGCCTTGACCAGTTCAGAGTTGATTCGATGTAGCTCAGGAACATCATCACTTTCTGTTACTTTGAAAAAGGCCCAAATTACAATTCTAGGCACTAGGTATAGGCCATGTTTGATGATTCTGCCACATGTGACCTGAAAAGGACAAAAGTTAAAAACTTCAGTCAGTGAGCAAAAGTCTACTGGCTCTACTGGCACTAGTTCCAAATAAACAGGCCAAAGTTAGGACTGCTTTGCCTTTAAGCAGAAGTGGAAAATGTTCCTCTGCTTCTTAGTAACCCTGGTTTGGTTTATCTTCCCAGTTTAGCAGGTGTGTGAAATGACCTGTGTTAGGTGGGCTGAGCAGAGGCAAAATGGGGGTGCTTGACAAAAGATCAATTTTAAGTCACCACTAGACATGAAAATGCCATGTGTAGGCCCCTGGAAGTATCTAATGGGGAGTTCACAGAGGGGCATAGCCCCTTAGAAGCTCTTTGCATTTATTAAAATTGAAGAAATGTCATTTGAAAGGATCTGTCAAGGTCTTTCTGCAGAGGAGCACTTCGATCAATATTTTCATTTTTGGACTGGAATATTGATTTTTTTTTATTTATACTTCAAGCCTCTCCTTTTGTCTATTCAGTTGGTCAATGACTTCTGAAACTGCATGTAACTTCTACTCTAATGCATACTACATTCTTCCCAAGAAATGCCAGTTACTTCTTCTTCCAAAATGGAGATCAAGAGCTTGAACTTGGAGGAAACTAATAAACCCTAAAATCTTTTGGCTTGCCAAAAGGTTTAAGGGATTAATTAGGGCACTTTGTCACTAGACAGCAGCAGATATTCTCTCCTCAGTGACAGGACGCACAAACTGCTACATACCAGGTCTGGCATAGGACCAGGTGTGTGAGATGTGGAATAGACAGAGCAGGATGAGATTGAACCATGCTCCAATTGAGATCAATGTATTCTCTCAACCCTAAGGTCAAATAAGGTCACTTGAAAAAAGGTGCAAAGGGAACAATTACTCTGTCAGTGGAAAGCCAGGTAACTCAAGACTGACTGCAGACTAATTGATTAAAAAGCAAAGGACGGGGTTTCCAAGGTGCAAAACACAATCTAATTCGGGGATCAGTTTCTCTCACACCTCATGAAATATGCAATAAAAATTAAAATCCCTTTTTTATGCCGAAGACAAGGCCACCTCTACTTTAGAGTCAAGCAAATTTCATTGGTGTCCCCACTTCTCACCTTCTATCCTCCTCATTAGGGAGATATCCAACAACTCCAGGATTGAGGGAATACACAATACTGATATCATTTTGCCTATGCACTTAGCATGGGACAAAAAAAAATCTATATCCTCATCCCTCATCTTACCAACATCAGTCATTTGGGAATATCTTCCAGGTTCCAGTCAGGGGCTTGATCTTTTTGCAGGCAGTCATCATTTTTACCTTCTTTCAATCCATTACTATTCCTCATCCCCGGGACTTAAAACCATCTTCCCACACTTTCTTTTCGTATTATTTTATTACTTCCTCCCTCACTTTTTCACTCTCAGTTATTTATTTTTCAACCCTGCTTTGCCTTCCTGATCAGTCGCTACCCTTCCTGGTAACGTGGTTACAGAACTATATCTAATGACCATAAGATTGCTAATTTAATGTGCATGGAAAAATAAATAGGAGCATAGGCCTGTTTCAAATACAAGAATGATAAAGATAGGCAAAATGTTTTGAGTTAGGATTAGCAAATTTAGGTCTGCAGAGAAGCAACCCTGATACACCTTCTTGCCACCTTTCCTGTCATGGGCAAAAATCAAACAATAAAAAATGTGTTTGATTTTGCTATGCCAATTATTACTGCTTACAATGAGAGGGCTTGACATTTCCTATTGCCCACCCAAATGCATGCTTCATTTAACTCAGCTGAGTGCAATTTATATCACCTTTTTGAAAAAGATGTACTAATGCATTACTTTTCTTGTAGAAATGAATATTATCAGTTTCACTTTTTTGCTCTCCCTAGTTCTATCTATATTTTTCATTGATCAATCCTGAGGTTCTCATCACTGAGCATGCATGAATAACCCTTTCATGGTTAAGTCTCAACTATTTGTGTTTGCAATATGGCTGCCTATGAAACTATTAAAGAAGTCAAGCCAATATAGTCTTGTTCCTCTAATCATTTTGTAGTAAAATGAAAAAAAAATTGAAATCCACCCATCCAAAGCTGAGAATTTATTTTTTTCCATATTATGCTGTAAAAACCTGACCTTAAATAAAAAATCTGACCTCAAAAGGGTTAAGAAATAATATTGCATTCTCATGTCTACCCTAAGGATTTCCTAATGGTATGAATGAATCAGATTAACGAGAACCCAGATTGTTTTATGCTTAACTCTAGGTTTCACTTCTTCACTCCCAAATAATCTCTTCAAAATACTTTGCATAATTATATCTCTGTGAAAATGCTCAGAGTATCGGACTTTCAGGGTCCATTGAGTTCAGAATAGTAGTAATAGGGTTTTAAAATTTCACTATTGTCATGGACAATGAAGGCAACTCTTTACACCTCTCCAGTGATACTTCATCCCCTATTTCAAAGTGGAACCTTCATTTTCCAAATGCATTTTCAATTAATAGACCAAAAAGGGACCTACATGCTGTTACCTCAGCGTTGGTTGTGCCATTTTATGAATTTTGGTTGAGTAAGCCAAGGACCCTGCAGGCTATTGCAAATATGCAACCTCTCCAATCCAGGGTTTCAATGGTTGTGACTCAAGAACATTGAGTATAGTTCCTGCTTATAGTTGTGTGTTGTTTTCTGGATCAATCCCTATCTTTTTCAAGTCATGCTGCAAGTAGATAAGATTATCTCTGGTGTGAATTTGTCTATTGATTCCAAAATCTCGAAGGGTTTAAGGGACTGATCCTGTGGGACAATGACTTCACAAATTTTCAATCACATACTGTCCCATTTATGAAGAATCTCTGTTTAGTCTTTGAGAACACCTTTCAGCCACATAAAAATGTATCTACATACTAAAGTTATGTACAGAGAAAATAATAACACTCCTATAGTGGCCACAAGAGGGGGTAGCCAGAATCAATGTGTTCAAAGGGCTTGCTGGCCAAGCTTGACACTTAAATGAAGGTGGATGATTTGCTTCAAGACTTGGCAGCATATAAAATGAGCCTTAGGCCTATAATTTTAGGTATGGATTTCTCACTATTTGTATTAATAGTTGCAGTGTTGACCAACTTTTTGTCAAAAAACAATTCTACCATTTCCAGAAATATACTTTAAGGCCTTGTAAGTCAAGGGAAAGTAAACTCAGCACAATTATCAAAGACAGGTGGCGAAATGCCAAAGACAATGACTTTGTTTACATTGAAATCCTTCAAGAACTTCTTTAACCCTGAGTGTTTTTTATATAAAGGTATGTCCTTCAATTCTATGTGGAGGAGCCTCACATTGATTTTCTTCCAGTATGAAAGGTGAAGGAAATTGACTGTTCAGAGCCTGGGCTGGGTAAGGTTAGAAGAGGCAAGTTTACCTCTGCAATACAGATGGGTGTGACAGCAGTGTCAAGCATGAATGATTTAAGGAACAACAGGCTTATAAATAACAATGATGATTCCAATGGCCACAAGAACTAAGTGGAAGCCAAGTGTAAGGGAGGAGGGAATTCTCATACCCCAGCTACAACTCCACAAACCTGGGGAATGGTAGGGTGGACTGGCTTAGGGCATAGTTTACTCAAAAACAAGCTGAATTAATAAAATTTTACTCAATTATGGCAACATGGGACTATTATAAGTGCGTGCAACTTGCACAAAATGGATATGACTTAACTTAGTGCCTTCATTTGACAGCAGGCCTATAATACTATCATACTACGAGCCTGCGATAACGTTTACGCATACTTTCGCACTGCGCGTACGGCTAGCCTTAAAACAAGGCTTAAGCCGAGATCTACGTTTCAAATAAGAACAGCCACACATTAGGCCTAAGGGTTGTCAACGATGCGTGGGCTTTGCTTATCTATCACTAGCCTATGTTGTGATAGGCTAGCCATAGAATGAAGAATTAAGTAGCCACATGTTCCTTGAAACGGATATGGCCTGCAAGCAATGTGTGAGAGCGGATATCTGATGCATCCCACGATAACTTCAAGACGTCACAAGGACGATCAGATGAAGAAGTCTCGGTTCCACGGAAATAATAATTAAAAAAATGGGAAAAACACCCAGCGAGCGACGAATCGGGTAACGGCGACAGAAGAATGTGAATGGAGGACCGTGGGCGCCCGATTCCCTGGCTGGACGTCTGCTGACATCTACCGGAACGTATCCCTACCCTCTAGTTCCCCGCTCGCTTTTAAGAGTGCACACCTGCTCGAGCTGAAGCTTCAACATCTCGCTCCACAGGGTCTAACGTCTAATTGATCAGGGCCGGCTTAAGAAGTTGCGAGGCCCGGGGCTAGTGGATTCTTGAGGCTAACTCCCTTCCCCCCACCCAGCTACTTGACGCAAATATATAACGTTTTTAATTTCCTTCGGGGGCCCCCTGGTAGTGTGGGGCAACAGCGCCCTTTGCCCCCCCCCCCCTGCTAATGATCCAACTCACGTGATTTGACAAAGGTTAGAATACTAATGAGCTCGTGAAAATATGTGAAAACTATTCCTGATTTGCGAATATAATCAGAAGGAAGGATTCAAAATATACTATTTCAAGAAAAAACAGCACTCTCCTGGAGCTTCAGTGGATACTGCAATCTCTTTCTTCGTTCGTTGTTCGAAATTCCAAGCATTGATCACTACGATTTCCTTATGGTTGGAAGGTTTCCTAGTTCCCCTTGATTTAGAATATAATATGTGACAACACATGAATGAGTTTCAATAGGGCAATCTAGGAAAGATGGAAGATAAAGTCCCATCCACTACCTCTCCACTGTTGTTTTTTTTTTAATAGTGTAATATTTCTCCATAGATGAAAAGGAGGACACATGACAACTTGTACCATTAACAGTTCATTCAAGGAAATCTCAGCATCCAACACAACATAAGCAGAATCACATCGGGAGGTGGGATTCTTATCCAACTAGTGTGAGATTCTTGGTCCATGGTGAGGATAAGAGGCATTTTCAGATAATGCTTTGGAATACCAGCAATCTCACAAATTGTATCCCCAACACCTGTGCTCAAATGTGGCACTGCATCCTCATGATGGCATCCCATCTGTCCAGTAATTATCTGTAGGATAGAGAGAAATATGGAGGTGGGGTGGGGGAGGTGATGACCATTAACTAAACACTGCCAAGCCTTAGTATTGTGACATCTGAAGGTGGAAGAGGGTTAAGAAACCCTTAAGAATGCCATACCCACCTTGAATCTCCTCATCAATGTGGTCCTCAGGAGCGGCATGGGCTTGATCGCTGCCATCATCATCATCATCATCTTCCTCAGGCATTGGATTGGCAGAGAAGTATCGCTCGTGTCGGTCAGGTCTCCGGTGGTCCAGGCTGAGGTCAAGAGCATCGATGAGCAAACCCTTCACATCTGTGCACTTTTGCACAGCTTCTCTGCTGTCCACCAAGGTACCTACATGTGAATTCCTTCCTTTTCCTCTCATTTTATAAGAAACTAAAGAGATAAACAGGTGCTGGCATCACCTCCAATTCGAAGCACAAGTTTGTTACTCAGGCGTTGAGCAAGTGCAGATAGGGATGCATCAATGATGCCATCTCCAATGAGATCGCACCCACTCACATCTAATTCCTCCAGTTCCAAGCAGCTCCTCACAATATCACTCACACCTGAAAGGAGAAGGTAGAGCAAAGTCAGTCGGTGCTCAGTTTCATCCTTGCTTTCCTGCTTAGTCCTAAAGCTGCAGCTTTCACATCTCAGAATCATACTTCAAATTTCATTGTTCATCCAGGTTTTTGCTTTATAGTCATCATAGCTGCTCATCATGACGTTCACAGGAGGGGGGAGAAAAAAAACTAATGGACCTTCGGTGGTGATACGAGGGTTGCCCCGGAGACGAAGACACCTCAATGTCAACAGGGTGGCAAGGCAGGTCAGCCCCACATCTGTCATCCTACCCAAGTATGATGCATCCAATTCTCTCAGAGGCAAGCCAAACAAATTTGACAATCCTACATCCCCAACTTCATTGCATCCTGTTTCCAGAAGGAGATCATGATTTGCAAGCCTCCAGAAAATAAAAGCTAGCAAGAGCCAACAGAAAGAATAGAGGGGAGAGAATAATAAAAGAGCAAAAATGGCTCACCAGAGATGTCAAGGATTTCGAGAGAATCCCTCAAGGGGCCCTCACTAAAGGATTCCAATACGTGAGAATCCACACCAGGCATGTTGCTCAAGATCAACTCCTTCAGTTCAGTTGACAACGGTGACCTGAGAGACAAAGGTCATCAGGAGTCAGGAGGAGAGTTAGTGATATCAAGAGGCGATTTCGCCCATTTCGATATCACGTGTCGAGGTCGAGCGTTCCTTAATATTAGGGTAGGCCTAACCCTCTTAAAGCTATATATTTTTGTATTTTTGTTTTGTTTTGGTTTTGACTATCCTAGTTGCTTACTGTCTAGTACCTACGTCAACATTGCCCCCCACCTTTTTGCCAGTCCATGAAAGCATCTAGTTTCTTCTTAAAGATAGTCACAGAAGGGGCAGCCACTACTTCGTCATCTAACGCATTCCACGCGTTCACCACTCTGCAAGTAAAGAATTCCTGTCTCGACCTGAGCCGCACCTGCGGTTTGCGCAACTTAAGTCGGTTACCTCTCGTTCTCTTGCTGTCATCAAACTGGAAAAACCTACCACA